>PVIY010018933.1:0-46680 GCA_004026745.1 Myrmecophaga tridactyla
AGGGCTGGGGCCTAGCCACTGGGAGGCAGACGAGGACCTCAGGGTGCGGTGGAGAGCGACAGGAAATGGAAATGGAGGCTGTTTCCCCGAGTCACCGGGCCCCGAATCGGCCGAAGGGGGCCCCATCTCCCCCTCTTCGTCAGGTTCTGTTTGGCCAGGCCGCAGTTTGTGAACGGCCTCTCGCGGTTGCCAGGCTGGCGGGTTGGTCTCTGGGAGGCGGTAGCGGCCTCTCTCGCGCGGTGACGTCACAGACAGAAACGGGGGGCGGGGCGAGCTGGCAAGCGCGCTACTGTGGCCAAAGCAAAGCTTGTCACTCAGTCAACGCTGATGCCGCCGCCATCTTGTTAGTTCGACGCCGGCCAAGGCAAACGCCCTTTAAACCCTTGTCTGTATACAGTACCTCTCCTTCTCCGTTGTGTTCCTCAGGCAGCTATGGGGGTTTGATTCTAACCCCCAGCACTCCACTGAAGCCAGTAGCCCTAAAATCATCATTTGCTTACATTTTTGGTTGACTCATGGACCCCGTTTGAATTCCAAGCAGCGTTCAATGTGTTTACTTCTCCTTTCCTCTGGGAAATGCTTCCCCACCCTCACCCCCGATTTCTGAAGCTAAAGGCTCTATTGAGTTTCCCCCAAGACCCACATTTGTTTCTTCTCAGTTTCCATTATAGGTTTCCTCTTCCTATGTCCAGTAGGCATTAATTGAACAAGTATGTATTGAGCCGCTACTCTGTTCTCTGGGGTATGCCAGGTTCTGGGGATAAAATTGTGATGAAAAACATTGTCTCCACCCTTCTGGAACTTATATTCTAACAGGGAGAATGGCCATAGGCAGTCAGGAAAGGCTTCCCCAAGGAAATGATGGTTTAGCTGAAATCTGAATGCTAAGTAGGGATGGATGAAGTGGCGAGGGAAGGAAAGAATATTATGGGTGCAGACAGTGAAAACACGAAGACCTTGGATCATGAGGAACAAGTTAGAGTATACGATTTGGCTGGAGAGGTTGGTAGGGGCATGTTAATTTTGCTTTCTCCAAAGAGCAGTAGGAAGCATTGAAGTATTTTATGTGGTGGAGGGACATGACCAAATCCATATTTCTGAGAGATCATTTTGGCTGTAATATCGTGAACAAATTGAAGGATACAATAGTGGATCAGGGAAGATCAAAGCTATTTTAGTGGTCCAGCCATTAGATGATGCTCCTTTACTGTGGGCTGATAGCGGCAGAGATGGAAAGAAGAAAATGTTGAATTTAACATGAGGAATGTGGGAGACGAAGTTTTCAAATCTGGCTTATGGGATAAATGACCCTTGAAGTATTTGTGTGGAGATGTGTTAAGGGTTCTGGATAGGTTAGGAGATTAATGTTAGTTCAGAGCTATGGACACCATTTCCATTATAATAGGAAAGGAGAAAGATGAGGTGAGGATGTAGGTATATTTCTATGTTTGGAGGCAGGAAGGTGAATGGGTTCCATCAGATAATTTCTATGTTTACTGTGAAAAGTGAGGTAAATTTAACTCCTGAAATTTAAGGGAAATGTGGTAGGATGGTAAGGTTAGCAAAGTGGCAAAAACTTTGAAATGACAGTTGAAAATAAGGCTAGGCAAACTTAAAAATAAAATGCTAGCCATTGGATCTCTGATTCCAGAGATGAAAGTAACATTTTCATCAACGAAAAGCCTTTCTGCACCATGCAGAAAACCACCACTCTCTATTCTTTGGAAAATTTCAGCTGGATTTCATGAGAAACGTTGGGCATAAAAGGGAAACATGAGTTCATTTTTCTGTCTCTGTCACACTGAACTAATAACTAGTGAAGAATGGCACACACATGCCAAACTTTGAAGAATTTATGCTGATTCAGTCAGTGCTTATGGGATAATATATAAGGAAGTTACCATCAATTTGCTCAAAATGACTCTTCCCAGGAGGATAGTTGAGCAATGATGGAGATAATTAGATGAGATCTGGCAGAAAACCACAATTGCCTCCATAATAATGAAGGTGAGATCTGGAGGTGAGGGTGCTTTCTGGGAATGCTTTCAGCTCCTGAGTTCAATAGCAATCAAAATGTTCATGATCAAATCCTTGAAGTCACCCAGTGATGAAAGCAACAGGGAGAGGGTTAGAGGTTAACCTCACAAGTTATTGGGCATATGGCAGGGATGCTGGCTATAGAAAGGGGTGTGGATGGGGTCATAATACATCATGTACACAGAAAAATCTACAGAGACAACATTCATTATAAAACTGATTTCCATCCCAGTTCTCTCTGGCTGTCATTGCTGAGCTGATTTTGCAAATGTCATTTTCTTTCCCTCCACTAGGTTACAAAATTAATGGTGGGGATGAGGTGTTGCAATGGCATTCAAGGTTCCATGAGTTGATGTGGGAAGAAACGTCCCGTCAGGCAAGGGTGAGTCAAATGGAATTTCACGGAGAGTGATGAGTAAAAGACTCACACTGAGCTGATGGAAAGAGAGAGAGAGTGTACCAAGGAACACGAGAGAAGGTGCAGTGGAAGAGTAGAATTTTGAAAGCATCCACTACAGAAAACAAATGTAAATATTAGTATATGATATGGGTTCACAGTACTGTTTGAGAAATATGACTATAAGAAATAAAATATAAGACACAACATCTGATAAGACTGAAAGGAAGCCAAGAGGAAATTAAAAGATTGTTAGGTGCAAAGCTGAATACGAAATGAAAATTATTATCACATTAAAAACCAGTATTGGAAACAGTAAAGAAGGAATTGACACTGCGGGATCATTAAGGTAGAGGAGAACTTGAGGAGATCTCCCCATGAGGTAGAGAGAAAATATAAGGAGATACAATTTTTGAGAATGTATAAATGTACAGGCAGGGAAGATCATTTGATCTCTGAAGATCAGATCACAAGAAAACGAATAGAAATAGTAACAAAAAAATGCAAAAGGAGAAAACTTTTCATAGGAAAATAGAGACTGTGATTTTTAATGACATTGGTGATAAAAATGTTTCCTTCTCTAAATGTAAGCACTTATTCCCTATGTCAAGTGAAACAGTGGTCCCACTTGTCAGAGCAGGCTGCATAAATAAATGAAGTAATAAAACAAAAACCTTCTTTTGATTGTGAAACTCTTGGAACTTGATACCGCAGTGGTTCAGTTCATCTGTTTTTGGCTGATGCTTTGATTCAGAACATGGCACCTATGTCATGACTGTTAAATACAAGCAATTCTCAGCCAATTGCTGCTGAGATCCATAGTTAACATATGGCATATCCTTTGTACAGTATGTCCATCTCAGGGAAGAACATGCAGATGTGGAAAGTATTCTGCCCAAGGAAAAGATTGAGAGGACTGGCCATTTGGGTCACTTGATTCTTTCTTCTATATCCCTAACGCTTTTTACATGCCTCTGTTCAATTATGGATGTCTGTTAATGGTTCAGAAAAGCTATATAATATGTTATGATATATAATATGATATAATTTACATTAAATAATATAAAATAGTTTAATTTCTTTTGTTAAATAAGGAGCCATCTGGACAAAAAAAACTGGCTAACCACGCAGATTTTATTTTTTAAAGACAGGTCTATGGTATTTTCAGCTTTAATTAGGTTAAATTGTGGTAAAATCAACCCCTAATTCTCAGAAGCTTACCATAGCAATTGGTTTCATTCATGTTACATTTTGGTTGTCGTGGCTGAAGATGTGCTCTATATGCCTTCTTCCTTCCAGGATCCCTTCTGAAGAATCAGCCCCTGTTTGGAAAATGTGGTTCTCATTTCAGAGAGGAAGAAGAAAGAGCTGAACACACGACACAGATTTTTTCCAATTCTGGTCACTTGTAAGGTGCACAATCCAATTGCTTTATATTAGCCAAACCAAGTCCTGTGCCCAAACTTTACATGAAAGAAAAGAAACACATATCTTCTCACAGGGCATATGTAAAAATCACTTGGCAATGGGCAGAGATGTAAAATGTTCTGTACTTTTCTATTCTTTTTTTTTTTAACTTTCTTTATAGTATAGTATAACATATAAACAAAGCAAAGAAAGAAAAAAGCAATAGTATTCAAAGCAGTCTTCAATAACCAGTTACATGACAGATGCCAGGATGCTCACGGGCTGCCATACTATCATCTCATATGGTTCCATCTACCTCGTCTAGAATATAGGAGGCTAGAATGAATATTTTAATGATCACAATCGACTTTTCTTTTTACTTTTTCCTTGAGAGATAACCTATCTGCAAAAAAAGCAATACATTTCAAAGCACAGCACCACAATTGGTTGTACAACAGTTTTCAGGGTTTGGCATGGGTTACAGCTGCACAATTTTGGTTTTTACTTCTGGCTGCTCTAAGATAATGGAGACTAAAAGAAATAACAATTTAATGATTCGGCAATCATAGGGGTTTGTTAAATCCTATCTTCTTTGTATAACGATACCATCACCTTTGCTGTTTCTATCCGTCTCTTAAGGGATCTCAGGGCTATGGTCATTCCAACATTTCATGTTGGAAGGGTGTTCTAGTTTGTTAGCTGACGGAATGCTGCACACCAGAGACGGATTGGCTTTTAATAAAAGGGGATTTATTTTGTTGGTTCTTCAGAGGAAAGGCAGCTTACTTTGCACTGAGGTTCTTTCTTATGTTGGAAGGCACAGGATGGTCTCTGCTGGCCTTCTCTCCAGACATCTGGGTTCCAACAATGTTCCCCGGGGTGATTTCTTTCTTCATCTCCAAGGACCTGGGATGAGCTGCGAGTGCTGAGATGAGGTATGCTGAGCTGCTTAGGCTGTGCTATGTTGCCCTCTCTCATTTAAGCACTAGTCAATTAAGTCAAACATCATTCATTGCAGCAGGCACTCCTCCTAGCCAACTGCAGTGTAATGAGCAACAGATGAGCTTAACGTACCATTGGCTCATGTCCGCAGCAACAGAACTAGGCACCTTCACCTGGCCAAGTTGACAACTGACTCTAACTACCACAAAGAGATAGGGAGATGGAAAGATCTTATATTCTGGAGAGGCTGGCCCCTCTAGGTTACACTGCAATTCAAATGGAATTGCAGGGAGAGTGATGAGTAAAAGTGTCACACTGAGCTGAAGGAAAGCGAGAGCATACAAAAGATCAGGAGAGAAGGTGCAGTGGAAGAGCAGAATTTTGAAAGCATCAACCACAGACAACAGAAGTAAATATTACTGTGCGATATGTGTGCACAGTACTGTTAGAGAAAACATGACTATAAGAAATAAGGGGTGAGATGCCTAATCTCATAAGAAAGAAAGGGAGGCCAGAGGAAATTAAAAGAATGTTACATGTAAAGCTTAATAAGAAGTGAAAATCATTGGCGCATTACAAACCAGTATTGGAAACAGTAAAGAAGGCATTGACACTGCAGGATCATTAAGGTAGAGGAGAACCTGAGGAGATCTCCCCGGGAGGTCAAGAGAAAATATAAGGAGATACAATTTTTGAGAAAGTATAAATGTACAGGCAGGGAAGATCATTTGATCTCTGAAGATCAGATGACAAGAAAGCAAATAGAAATGGTAACAATAAATGCAGTAGGAGAAAAGTTTTCCTAGGAAAACAAAGAGGGCGATTATTTGATAAAATGATTGACAGAATAAGTGTTAAGCAAAAGGCCTAAAGTGTGTTATTTTCTTACCTTGGGAAAGAGTTCAAAATAATATTGGAGGTATTTAATTTTATATATCACGTTTGTAGGATGCATTATCTGTGGATAGGAATCAGTGCAATGAATGTATGAGTCGGCAACACCCGTTGATCAAAATTACTTATTCTCTAAATGTAAGCATTTATTCCCTACGTCAGCTAAAACAATGGTCCCACTTCCCCCAGCAGGCTTTCGGAATCAATGACGTAATACTACAAAAACCTTCTTTTGGTTGTGAATCTCTTGGAACAGAGATAGTGCCGTGGTTCCGTTCATCTCTTTTTGGCTGACAATTTGACTCAGACCCCGGCACCTATGTCATGACTGTTAAATATAAGGGATTCTCAGCCATTTGTTGCGGAGATGCATAGTTACCTATGCCATGTCCTTCATAGTTTTCCTATGCCATGTCCCTTGTATACCATGTCCATCCCAGGGAAGAACATCCAGATGTGGAAAGTAATCTGCCAAGGAAAAGATTGGGAGGAATAGCCATTTGGGTCACTTTATTCTTTGTTTGCTATCCCTCATATTTTTACGTGCCTCCGTTTAATTAAGGAGGTCCGATAATGGTTCAGAAAAATAATATACTATGATATGGTATGATATATGATATGATGTAAAATAAATTATAAAACCTAAAATCTAAAATAATTTAATTTCTTCTTCTAAATTAGGAGGCATCTGGAAACAAAAAGTGGCCAACCAGGCAGATTTTATTTTTTAAAGACAGGTCTGTGGTATTTTCAGCTTTCATTAGGTTATATTGTGCTAAAAGCAACCCCTAATTCTCAGTAGCTTACCATAACTGTTTGTTTCCATTCATGTTACATTTTGGTGGTCGTGGCTGAAGATGTGCTCTATGTGTCTTCTTCCTTCCAGGATCCCTTCTGAAGGATCAGCCCCTGTTTGGAACACGTGTTTCTCACTTCAGAGAGGAAGAAGAAAGAGCTGCACACACCCAGTGGATGTTTTCCAATTCTGCTCACTTGTAAGGTATACAATCCATTGGCATTATGTTGGGCAAACCAAGCCAAGTGCCCAAAGCTCACATCAAAGAAAAGGAACACATATCTTCTCACAGGGCATATCTAAAAATCATCCGGCAATTGCCAGGGATGTATAATGTTCTTTGTTCCTTTTCTTTTCTTTTTAAGTTTCTCTGTAACTTTCTTGATAGTCTATTATAACATATATACAAAGCAGAGAATGAAAAAGGCAATAGATTTTAGAGCACTCTTCAACAATTAGGTACAGGACAGATCCCATTGTCTGTCATGGGCTGCCGTACCATCATCACAGATTTTTCCTCTTAGCTCCACCAGAATGTAGGAGGCTAGAAGGAATATTTTTTCATCATCACAATTGACTTTTCTTCTTACACTTTTGTGAAAAGTAATATATACGGAAAAAAGCATGAAATTTCAGAGCACAACACTACAATCAATTGTACAACAGATTTCAGAGTTTGGCATGGGTTACAATTGCACAATTTTCGGTTTTCACTTCTAGCTGCTCTAAGACACTGCAGACAAAAAAAAATATATGAAACTAATGATGCAGCCATCATACTCGTTAGTTAAATTCTCTCTTCTCTGTATAACTCCACCATCAACTTTGATCTTTCTATCCCTCTGTTTAGGAGTCTTTGGCCTATGGCCATTCCCACTTTTTCCTGTTGGAAAGATCTGTCAGTCAAATGGGGTAGGAAGATGGAAGGATCTGATGTTCTGGAGAGGCTGGTCCCTCTAGGTTTCAATTCAATTCGTATGGAATTGCCTGGAGAGTGATGAGTAAAAGTGTCACACTGAGCTGAAGGAAAGAGAGAGCATACAAAAGATCGGGAAAGAAGGTGCAGTGGAAGAGTAGAATTTTGAAAGCATCAACTACAGACAACAGAAGTAAATATTACTGTGTGATATGTGTTCACAGTAGTGTTTGAGGAAACATGACTATAAGAAATGAGATGAAATGCAAGCTCTCAAACGAAAGAAAGGGAGGCAAGAGGAAATTAAAAGAACGTTAGGTGCAAAGCTTAATAAGAAAGGAAAATTCTTGGCACATTACAAACCAGTATTGGAAACAGTAAAGAAGGCATTGACACTGCAGGATCATTAAGGTAGAAGAGAACCTGAGGAGATCTCCCCATGAGGTAGACAGAAAATATAAGGAGATACAATTTTTGAGAAAGTATAAATGTACAGGCAGGGAAGATCATTTGATCTCTGAAGATCAGATGACAAGAAAGCAAATAGAAATGGTAACAATAAATGCAGTAGGAGAAAAGTTTTCCTAGGAAAACAAAGAGGGCGATTATTTGATAAAATGATTGACAGAATAAGTGTTAAGACAATGTCCTAAAATGTGTTAATTTCTTACCTTGGGAAAGAGGTCAAAATTATATTGCTGGCATTTAATCTTAGATATCCCATTTGTAGAATGAAATATCTGTGAATTGGAATCAGTGCAATGAATGTATGAGTCGGCAACACCCGTTGATCAAAATTACTTATTCTCTAAATGTAAGCATTTATTCCCTACGTTAGCTAAAGCAATGGTCCCACTTCCCCCAGCAGGCTTTCGAAATAAATGACGTAATACTACAAAAACCTTCTTTTGATTGTGAATCTCTTGGAACAGAGATAGTGCCATGGTTCCGTTCATCTATTTGTGGCTGATCATCTGACTCAGACGCCGGCACCTATGTCATGACTGTTAACTATAAGGGATTCTCAGCTAATTACTGCAGAGATGCATAGTTACCTATGCCATGTCCTTCATAGTTATCCTATGCCATGTCCCTTGTATACCATGTCCATCCCAGAGAAGAACATCCAGATGTGGAAAGGAATCTGCTCAGGAAAAGATTGGGAGGAATGGCCATTTGGGCTTTATTCTTTGTTTTCTATCCCTAACATTTCTACGTGCCTCCGTTTAATTACGGAAGTCCAATAATGTGATTATGTGATATGATATGATATATGATGTGATGTAATATAAAATATAAAATAATATAATTTCTTTTGCTAAATGAGGAGGCATCTGGAAAGAAAAAGTGGCTAACCACGCAGATTTTATTTTTTATAGACTGGTCTGTGTTATTTTCAGCTTTCATTAGGTTATATTGTGCTAAAACCAACCCCCAATTCTCAGTAGCTTACCATAACTATTTGTTTCCACTCATGTTACATTTTGGTTGTGGTGGCTGAAGATGTGCTCTATGTGTCTTCTTCCTTCAGGATCCCTTCTGAAGGATCAGCCCCTCTTTGGAACATGTGTTTCTCATTTCAGAGAGGAAGAAGAAAGAGCTGCCCACACCTAATGGATGTTTTCCAATTCTGCTCACTTGTAAGGTATACAATCCATTGGCATTGTTTTGGGGCAACCAAGTCAAGTGTCCAAACCTTACATCAAAGAAAAGGAACACATATCTTCTCACAGGGCGTATGTAAAAATCACCTGGCAATAGGCAGGGATGTATCATGTTCTTTGTTTCTTTTCTTTTCTTTTTAAATTTTTTTGTAACTTTATTGATTGTATAGTATAACATATATACATAGCAAAGAAAGAAAAAATCTGTAGTTTTCAGAACACTCTTCAACAGTTAGTTACAGGAGAGATCCCATGTTTGTCATAGGCTGCCATACCTTCATCACAGATGTTTCCTTCTAGCTCCACCAGAACATAGGAGGCTAGAAGGAATATGTTTTCTGCATCACAGTAGACTTTTTTTCTTACTTTGCTTCGTGAAAAATAACATATGTGCAATAAAGTAAGAAAATTGAAAGCACAGCACCACAGTGAAGTGTGCGACAGATCTCAGAGTTTGGCATGGGTTACAATTCCACAATTTTAGGGTTTTCCTTCTAGGTACTCTAAAACGCTAGAGACCAAAAATTATTGATTTACCGATTCAGCAATTGTAGCCATTTCTTGAATTCTATCTTCTCTGTTTAACTCCACCATCCCTTTGGATCTTTCTGTCCCTCTGTTTGGCGGTCTTTGGGCTATAGCCATTCTACTTTTTTCATGTTGAAAGGGGCTGTCAATCATATGGGTTAGGGAGATGTAAGGATCTGATGTTCTGGAGAGGCTGTTCCCTCTAGGTTTCAACTGAATTCAAATGCAATTGCATGGAGAGTGATTAGTAAAATTCTCACACTGAGCTGAAGGAAAGACAAAGCATCCAAAAAACAGGAGAGAAGGTGCAGTGGAAGAGCAGAATTTTGATAGCATCAGCTGCAGAAAAGAGAAGTAAATATTACTATATGATATGTGTTCACAGTACTGTTTGAGAAATCATGACTAAAAGAAATAAAAGATGAGATGCAAGATCTCATAAGAAAGAAGGGGATGCAAGACAAAATTAAGAGAATGTTAGTTACAAAGCTTAATAAAGAAATGAAAATTTTTTAGCCCATTAAAAACCAGTATTGGAAACAGTAAAGAAGAAATTGACAATGCAGAAATCATTAAGGTAGAGGGAAACTTGAGGATTTTTCCCCATTAGGTAGAGAGTAAGTATAAGTAGTTCCAATTTTCGAGAAATTATAAATATAGAGGCAGTGAAGATAATTTGATCTCTGAAGATCAAATCAAAAGATAGGGAATAGAAATGGTAACAAAAGATGCAATAAGAGAAAAATTTTCCTAAGAAAACAGAGACTGTGATTTTAGATAAATTGATTGACAAAATAAACGTTAAGAATTTGTCTAAAATGTGTGATTTTCTTACCTCAGCGAAGAGGTGAAAATAATATTGGCTGCATTTACTTTTAGATATTATGTTTGGGTTTTGAATGCATTATGTATGAGTTGGAATCAGATCAATGAATGTATCAGTTGCTGACACCTCATGATAAAAATGTTTTTTTCTCTAAATGTAAACATTTTTTTCCCTACGTCAGCTGGAACAATGGTCACACTTCTCTCAGCAGGTTTTATAAATAAATGAAGTAATAAGACAAAAACCTTCTTTTGATTGTGAAACTCTTGTAGCCTAGATATGTTCATCTATTTTTGGCTGATGCTTTGATTCAGAACCTGGCACCTATGTCATTACTGTTAAATATAATCAATCTCAGTCAATTGCTGCTGAGATGCCTAATTTCAGGACTTTTTCATCCAGGGACCCATTTTTAGGGTGTAAGTTTCTGGAAAGTTGCTCTAGTGCATGGAGCCTTTGTAGAATCTTATATATTGCCCTAGGTCTTCTTTCGGATTTACTGGAATGATTTTGGTTGGGGTTTGGCACGTTATGAGAGGTAGCAGTATCTAACTGAAGCTCCCATAAGAGCAACCTTCAGAGTAACCTCTCAACTTTATTTGAACTCTCTCAGCCACTGATAATTTATTAGTTACACTTCTTTTCCCCCTTTTGGTCAGGATAGAATTGTTGATCCCATGGTGCCAGGGCCAGACTCCTCCCTGGGAGTCATGTCCCATGCCACCAGAGAGACTTTCACCCCTGGATGTCACGTTGCACATAGTGGGGAAGGCCACGCTTTCACTTGCAGAGTTGGGCTTAGAGAGAGTGAGACCACATCTGAGCAAGAAATGAGGTCCTTTAGAAGTAACTCTTATGCATACCTATAGGTAGGCTAAGCTTCTCCGCTACCTATATAAGCTTTGCAAAAGTAAGCCTCAAGATCAAGGCTTGGCCTATTGATTTAGGTGTCCCCAAAGTTTGACACAGTGTCAGGGGATTCCTTGATGGTAAAGTTTAATAGTTCCATTTTTATCTCCCATCCCTCAAGGGACTTTGCCAATACATTTTGATTATCTGCTTAATATATTCTAGGATGTATCCAGGCACTCCATTAAGCTATATAGAATTAAAGGTCCTCTTTCTTGTTTTTGACTCCCTGTGCTTCACTTGTTCAAATGAGCTATACAGATAGGTTGAGTTAGATTATGTGTTACAGAAACTTTCAGTTCCAGGGCATATAAACCTTTCTTCCTTTGGCCTCAAAGTGTATGTGTGGTTCTAAAATATAGACAATGTATTCCTTACCCCTGTGTTCTGAATTACTTTAACCCTGACCTGATTGGCTTCATTCTTATCTCTAAATACCAGGATATATATATATATATATAACAGCCTCTGAAAATCCAGAAATAATAATTACCACTCCGGATTAAATGAGTCTGCTATAAGAGCTTACACTCTAGGCCCCTGTTTTCTTATAAGCAATTTCTAAGGGAGACCATACAATAATTTTTCTTTCATTTCTGGCTTATTTTGCCTGACCAAATGTCCCACAGGTTCATTCACATCATTGCATGCCTCACAACTTCGTTCCTTCTTGTAGCGGCACAATATTCCATTATATGTAGACACCATCATTTGCCAATCTATTTCTCAGTTGGTGCATCCTTCAGCCACCTGCATTCATTAGGCATCATGCATAATGTCCAAAGTCCACAGTCTATCAACATTCTCAATTTTAGATAATTTCATTGTTCCCAAGAGAAAGATAGCCAATAAAACACCCTCACCGAATAGGAAATCTAAACCTCCTCTTAACTCTTGTCCCTCCCCCCATTATTTACCTCTGCTGTTGCTGTGGTAGTGCTGATGTTTTCCGTTATGCATAGCATGCAATAGCATGCAATAGCAGTTTTCCCAGTGTACCCTGGACTTAAACACTCTTTGTACACGAATCATACCTTTGTAGTAGTTCTTACACGAACTAATTTATATTTCTGGTGTTAATCAGTGTGACACGTAAGTCTATACAACCTCTTTCAATCTTGTTCACCTTCAGTATGGTAATATTACTTATAGACCTGCTAGAGAACTGCCGTCACTTCTATCTATTCTCTTACATTTGAGTTCTACCTCATTAGTTAACCTTTCACCCATCTCCAGCTTCTATGTATCTCTGAGTCCCCTATATTCTGTATTATAAGCCTCTGATTTTACCTTTACCATTGTCATAAAAGTGGAATCATACGGTATCTGTCCTTTTGTGTCTGGCTTATTTCACTCAGCATTATGTCCTCAAGGCTCATGCCTCTTGTCATGTGCTTCAGGACATCATTTTGTCTTACTGCTGCATAATATTCCATCGTATGTATATACCACATTTTGTTAATCCACTTCTCTGTTGATGGGCACTTTGATTGTTTCCCTCTTTTGGCGATTGTGAATAATGCTGCTGTGAACATCAGTGTGCAAATGTCTGTTTGTGTCATTGCTTTCATCTCTTATGGGTATATACCAAGTAGTGCTGTTGCTGGGTTGTAGGGTAACTTGACATTTAGTTTCCTAAGGAACTGCCAAACAATCTTCCATAGTGGCTACAACATTGTGCATTCCCACCAGCAGTGCATAAGTGTCCCAATTTTTCTGCATCCTCTCCAACATTTATAGTTTCCTGTTTGTTTAATAGCAGCCATTCTTATAGGTGTGAAGTGGTATTTCATTGTACTCTTGATTTGCATTTCCCTTATAGTCAATGAAAATGAATACCTCTTCATGTTCTTTTGAGCCATCTGTATTTGCTCATCAGAAAAATGTTTATTCATATCTTTAGCCCATTTTATAATTGGATTGTTTGTTCTTTTGTTGTTGAGTTGTATGATTTCTTTATGTATACAGGATATCAAACCTTTGACCGATATATGATATCCAAATATTTTCTCCCACTGAGTTGGTTGCCTCTTCACCTTTTTGACAAAGTCTTTTGAGGTGCAGAAGCATTTGATTTTGAGGAGTTCCCATTTATCTATTTTTTGTTTTGTTGCTTGTGCTTTGGGTATAAAGTTTAGGAAGCTACCTCCTATTTACTAGGTCTTTAAGATGTTTCCCTACATTTTATTCTAGAAGCTTTATGGTGCTAGTTCTTATATTTAGGTGTTTGATCCACTTTGAGTTAATTTTTGTTTAAGGTGTAAGTTAGGGGTCCTCTTTCATTCTTTTAGCTATTGATATCCAGTTCTCCCATGCCCATTTATTGAAAAGACTATTTTGTTCCAATTCAGTGGATTTGAGGGCCTTGTTAAAAATCAGTTGACCAGGGCAGGCCATGGTGGCTCAGCAGGCAGAGTTCTTGCCTGCCATGCCAGAGACTCGGGTTCTATTCCTGGTGCCTGCCCATGCAAAATGAAACAAAACAAACAAACAAACAGAAAAAAACCTGCTATGCCCAAGACATTCTGATATTAGGGCAAGCCATGGTGGCTTAGCAGGTAGAGTTCTCACCTGCCATGCTGGAGACCTGAGCTCGATTCCTGGTTGACCATAGATTTGGTGGTCTATTTCTGCCTATTTCTGCATTCTTGAGTTGATTCCATTGGACAATACTTCTATCTTTGTGCCAGTACCATACTGTTTTGACCACTGTGGCTTTACAGTAGGTTTTGAGTCAGGGAGTGTTAATCCTTCCACTTTGTTCTGTATTTAGGATGCTTTTAGCTATTCAGGATCTCTTTCCCTCCCAGATGAATTTGGTAACTAGCTTTTCCAAGTCTTCAAAATAGGTTGTTGGAATTTTGATTTGTAATTCATTGAATCTGTAGATCAATTTGGGTAGAATTGACATCTTAACTATATGTACTCTTCCTGTCCATGACCAGGGAATGTCTTTCCAGCTATTTAGATCTTCTTTTATTTATTTTAGCAATGTTATATAGTTTTCTGTGTACAAGTTCTTTATATCCCTAGTTAAGTTCATTCCTAAGTACTTTCTTTTAGTTGCTATTTTGAATCGAATTTTTTCCTTAACTGACTCCTCAGTTAGGTCATTGCTTGTGTATAGAAATGTTACTGATTTTTGCACATAAATTATATATCCACCTTGCTGAATTTGTTTATTTTCTCAAGTAACTTTGCTGTAGATTTGTCAGGATTTTCCAAGTATAGTATCATGTCATCTTCAAATAATGAAAGTTTTACTTCTTCCTTTCCAATTTGGATGCCTTTTATTTCTTTGTCTTGCCTGATTGCTCTAGCTAGAACTTCTGATACAATGTTGAATGATAGTGGTGACAGTGGGCATCCTTGTCTTGTTCCTGATCTTAGGGGTAAAGCTTTCAGTCTCACTCTATTGAGTACGATGCTGGCTATCGTATTTTCATATATGCCCTTCATCATATTGAGGAAGTTACCTTTGATTCCTAACTTTTGAAGTGTTTTTATCAGAAAATGATGTTGAATTTTGTTGAATGCTTTTTCAGCATCAATCGTGATGATCATGTGATTTTTCCATTTTGATTTGTTAATGTGCTGTATTACATTAATTGATTGTCTTGTGTTGAACCATCCTTGCATTCCTGGTATAAATCCCACTTGGTGTATAATTCTTTTAATGTGTTGTTGGATTCAATTTGCTAACAGTTTGTTGAGAATTTTTGCATTTATATTCATTAGGGACATTGGCCTGTAGTTTTCCTTTCTTGTAGCATGTTTACCGAGTTTTGGTTTTAAATGATATTAGCTTCATAAAATAAGTTAGGTGGTGTTCCTTTTTCCTCAATTTTTTTGAAAAGTTTGAGTAGGATTGGTGTTACTTCTTTTGGGAATATTTGATAAAATTCCCCTGTGAAGCCATCTGGCCCTGGGCTTTTCTTTGTAGGAAGATTTTTAAAGACTGATTGAATCTCTTTACTTATTATTGGTTTGTTGAGATCTTCTATTTCTTCCTGAGTCAGTGAAGCTTGTTTGTGTGTTTCCAGGAATTTGCCCATTTCATCTAAGTTGTCTAGTTTATTGACATATAGTTGTTCATAGTATCCTCTTATGATTTCTTTTATTTCTTCAGGGTCTGTGATAATGCACCCCTTCTCATTTCTGATTTTGTTTATTTGCATCCTCTCTCTTTTTTCTTTGTCAGTCTTGCCAGTGACTCATCAGTTTTATTGATTTTCTCGAAGAATCAACTTTTGGTTTTATTGATTCTTTCTATTATTCTTTTGTTCCCCCATTTATTTAGCTCTGCTGTAATCTCTGCTATTTCTCTTCTTCTCTTTGCTTTGGGGTTAGTTTGCTGTTCTTTCTCAAGTTCCTCCAGGTGAGCAATTAAGTCCTTGATTTTTTATCTTTCTTGTTTTTTTAATAGGTATTTAAGGTAGCAAATTTCCCCCTCAGCACAGCCTTTGCTGCATCCCATAAATTCTGATATGTTGTATCCTCATTTTCCATCATCTCCATATAACTCATGATTTCTCTAGCAGTTTCTTTTTTGACCCACTGGTTATTGAAGAGTGCGTTATTTAATCTCCACATATTTGTGAATATTCTTGTTCTTTGGCAGTTATTGAGATCCAGCTTCATTCCATTGTAATGAGATAAAGTGCTTTGAATAATTTCAATGTTTTTAAATTTATAAAGACCTGTTTTGTGCCCCAGCATGTGATCTATCCTGCAGAATATTCCATGAGCACCAGAGAAAAATGTATATCCTGGTGTTTTGGGGTGCAATGACCTATATATATCTGTTCAGTCTAATTCATTTATCAAGTTGTTTAACTTCTCTAATTTCTTGTTGATCTTCTGTCTGGTTGTTCTGTCTATAGAGGAGAGTGGAGTACTGAAGTCTCCTGCTATTGCTGTTGACACATCTGTCACTCTCTTCAATTTTGACAACACCTCTCATGTATTTGGGAGCTCCTTGATTGAGAACATAAACATTTATCATTGTTATTTCTTTTTGGTGAATTGTCCCTTTGATTAATATATAGTGTCCTTCTTTGTCTCTTATCATGTCTTTACCTTTAAAGTCTATTTTGTCTGATATTAGTAGAGTTGCTCCTGCTTTCTTTTGGTTACAACTTGAGTGAAAAATCTTTTTCCATCCTTTCACTTTCAATCTATTTGTATCCTTGTGTTTAAGATGAGTCTCTTGTAAGCAGCATATAGCTGGATTATATTTCTTAATCCATTCTGCCAATCTGTATCTTTTAATTGGTAAATTTAGTCCACTAACATTCAATGTTTTTACTGAAAAAAGCATTTCTTGAATCCACCATCTTATCTTTTGGATTTTATTTGTCAGATCTGTATATACTTTTTCCTCTTTCTCTTTTTATCCTTCAATTTTGTGCTCTCCTCCAGACCTCCCACTCCTGTCTCTTTTTGTCAACTAGCAGAACTCCCTTTAGTTTCCTTTAAAGTCTGTGAAAACTTTAATCTCTCCCTCCGATTTGAAGGACAATTTGGCTGGTTACAGAATTCTTGGCTGGAAGTCTTTCCCTTTCAAGATCTTAAATATATCATACCTCTGTCTTCTCGCATCCATGGTTTTAGTTGAGTTGTCCAAACTCAGTCTTATGTGTACATACCCTTGTGTATAGTAGATTGTTTTTCTCTTGTCACTTTCAGAATTTTCGCTTCTCTTCAAATTTGACAGTCTGATTAGTATGTGTCCTGGGGAAGGCCTATTTGGATTTATTCTGTTTGGAGTTTGTTTGGCTTCTTTGACTTGTATATTTGTGTCCTTTAGAAGGGTTGGGAAGTTTTCCTCCATTATATCTTCAATTAATCCTTCTAGCCTTTTACTCTTCTCTTCCCCTTCTGGGACACCAATGATTCTTATATTTGCGTGCTTTGTTTTGTCAATAATTTCCCTGAGAAATTCAGGGAATTCTCATTCAAATCCTATTCAAATTTTTCCATCTTTTTTGCCATTTGCTGTTTTGAGTGTTTGAAATCAGTTGTCCTGTCCTCTAGTTCACTTATTCTTTCTTCTGCCTCTCCAAATCTGCTGCTGTGTGTCTCTAGTATGTTTTTTGTTTGGTCTACAGAATCTTTAATCTCTGTGATATCTGCTATTTTTTCTATTTATTCTTTCAAATTCCTCTTTATACTCAGCTAGTGTCTTCTTGATCTCCTTTATGTCATTAGCCATCCCACTTATTTTATTTAGTAGAGTTATATGAACATCTTTGATTAGTTGTTCCATCATCAGTGTCTCCTCTGGTCTTTTAGTTTGCTCATTAGGCTGAGTTATATCTGTCTGCATTGTGATATGCTTAGTGATCTTCTGTTGTTTTCACTGCATGTAAATTTCTTGGTTGATTTACTTTGAAAGTTGATTTCCTTCAGTAGTCTAAAGTCTTGTGTTTGTGGGATGCATGTGTAGCAGGATGCAGGGCATGGGGTGGGGCCGAACAGTGTGGTGATGCATTGCAACATAGATATAGGCCCAGGCTGGGGATCCTACACTGGTGCCTGTGAATGTGAGCGCCCAGCAGCGGGAGGATGTGTCCGTGCAGGTGAACAGGTCTGGCGGGTGTCTGTATAATGTTCTCATAGGAATGGAGCAAATGATTGGGAAATCTACCACATTTGGCAAAATTAAATGCAAGAAAGCACAAAAGTCATAAGGTATAAAACAAGGAGTGAAAGATAAAATCAAGCCTTCCTCTACAAAGAATATTCCAGATCAAAACTAGAACTGTGTGTCATCTACAGACTCACAAGGGAAACAATAATATCAGCAATATTAAAGAAATTGATAAATCTTTTATGCAACTATAAACAAAAATATACCATAGAATTAGACAAAACAGAATATAATTTGATAATAATTAGCAGAGAATAAAAATGATCAGCTCATTAAAATACCCAAACAGCTCGTGATTAAATTCAACATGTATTTTTCATAACAACTACTTGTAAATTAAGAATACTTCCTCAATATGATAAAGTGTATATATCTCAAACCGGGACTCAACACCACATTTAATATTGAACACAGAGCCAATCCCACTAAAGTCAGGAATAAGACAAGGATGCTTTTATCACTACTATAATACAATTTTCTTCTGGAAGGTCTATCCAGTATCATCACCTAAGGAAAAAGAATGAGGAATAGATATTGGAAAGTATGGGGGGGGGGATATTATTGTTTTCAGAAAACATCTACGTAGAAACTTGTAGAAGAAACTTTAAAACAAATTATAATAACAATAACCCTCAACAAAGCAGCTAGTTACAAAATAATAATACAAATTAATACCGTGTCTGCAAAATAACAAGAATTAGATACAAATATAATAAAAAAGATCTTTTATTGACAACACAATCCGAATACCACCATATCCACAACCACCTTTTTAGCAAGCATCCAAAGCAAGGTTTGCCAGGCTTTCTACATGACTTCATTTTCCTAACCACCGCAAAGTTGATCAGAATTGGCTCTTGACCCAAAAGCAGCCATGCATAAGCCAGCCAAGAGCACTGAGCTGCTCAAACGAGGCCATCTTTATTTATTAGTGAATCTGAACCAATCAGATCCTGTCTATTAATGTGAAACACACTTAGAGACATAGTCACTAGATCATTTCAGAGGCTGAGGCACACACAGGGAGAAGGAAGTCAGTGTAACCCCAGGGCAGTAGATGCTTTGAATGGGAGGGAAGAAGCAGAGAAAGCAATAAGAGAGGAAGAGGAAGAGTCAGACAGAGAAGCCAAGATAGAGGAGCTGAGGCACAGATGTATTCTGGTAGAGTTGTTTCATCATTATACCTGGAGAATATTACTTACTACATAAGTCTTATTTGAATTAACTGTGGAAATGGAAGTAAAAACAGAAGGCAGTCTGAATGTATGATAATTTCTTATTACCTAAAATTGCCAAACACAGATGCCATTTGCAATAGCAACAACAAAAACATTTTTGACATGTAAAATGTCTATCAATAAAACACCTATTTAAAGATATAAGATAATACTATAAAGAAAAAGTAATGAAACAAATGGAGAATTACATAGAGAAGATTTAATATTCAAAGATGTCAACTAGACAGAAATTATTTTCTGAATTTAAATGCCATTTTAATCAAAGTGTCAATGAGATCTTAAAAAAATTGACAAAACTATTTTAAATTTCCTCTGAAAGGTTCAAATAGATAAACTGCTTTGAATATATATCAAAGAACTACTCAGATGCAAGACATATGTATAAGGCATATTTTCTAATAATAAAATATTATAAATGAAAAGTATCTACTATATTTTTAAATATTATGGCATATCCATACTGAGGGAAACACCTAAGTCATTGAAGTATTATCAAAAAGTTTACCCTCCTCTACAAATTAAGCATAGACCTTTATACAAGTCACTTTTCTATATAAAATGAGGCAGTTGGATTAAATGATTCTTAAAGCTTCTTTCAACTTTGACAACCTTGGATCCTAACAATAGATTTAATAGCAGTGACTGAATAGTAATATGGACCCAAGGCTGGGGATCAGATTTTTCCATTTATTTTGTGTTTCTTGTCTACAGTGGGATTTTCCCCTAGTGTTAGTACCCAAACATTTCATCTACCCAACCTATAACAAAATAACATAAATTTCCATATTGACACTGGGACTGGCCATTGGTCTGATACGTAGTTCTTAAATATTAAAAAAAAAATGAAACTGAAGGGGACGCACATATATATACCTTTAGTGGTCTGCAAATTCATTGCTGTTCTTTAGGGATGAGCTACTAAGAAGGAAGTAGGAGCCACCCCAGTTACAGAAAAGCACTTTTTTCTAGTAATGGACTAACATAAAATGTAATTTTTATTGTCAAATGTAACTAACTGTCAGGACTATCCACATATCAGAAAGAATCAACACTTTCTCAAGGTAAAATGCAATGTGTAATAAAATAAGCTCTTGTATTAGTAAGTATCTTTTTTCCCCCACTGAAATGTCAAGGATAAATTTGCGGAAGTTTTCCATAATCCAAATGTCCTTGAAACCTCATCTGTGGCTGATTGCAGAGAGCCAACTGATGCAAAGCAAACAATGACTGAAGTTCATAACATTATCAAAACCATCCAAAACTCAAGTGATCCCAGTTTCAATAAGGTTTTTCTCAATCAAAGCATGTGTTCTCAAAGTAATTCTTTTCCTGATTCAAGAAAGAAAATGGGATCATCTCAGATGTTTAGGTCATGGGTGAGGATGTTCTTTCTGTCCACAAGCTTAATCTAACCTCTTGTTTAATTAGGCCAAGTCCCCAAGGTAATCTCTATTAGAGCCCCATTTTGAATTTACAAAACAACATTGCAAGTTTCTGTTGGCAAAAGTCTAATAGGTGATAAGAAATAGATGATATTTGCAAATATAGCTAGTTTTTCTAACAAAAAAAAAACCCCAAAAAAACAAAATGCAACATCCCCCACTTTTGAGAAGAGCAAGCTGGATTTTATTTTTTCTTTTTGGTGTTGCCAATATTTTTTTATTGAAGCTATTATGGCAGGTGTGCAATGATAGCACTTGTTTTTTTGTTGTTTGTTTGCTTGCTTCTTTGTTTTTTACTTGTTATTGTATAGTATAACACATATACAAAGCAAAGAAATTTAAAAAGCAATAGCTTTCAAAGCAATCTTCAGTTATTAGGTACAGGACAGATCCCAGAGTTTGTCATGGGCTACTATATGATCATCTCATATTTTTCTTTCTAGCTACTCCAGAATATAGGAGGATAGAAGGCTTAAATATTTTTTCATCATCACAATCGACTTTTTTCCTTCTTTTTTTGTGAAAAAAAAATATACACAGAAAAGCAATAAATTTCAAAGCACAGCAGACCAATTAGTTGTAGAACAGATTTCAGAGTTTGACATGGGTTACAATTCCACAATTTTAGGTTTTTACTTCTAGCTGCTCTAAGATATTGGAGACTGAAATATATCAATTTAATGATTCAGCCATCATATTCATTTGTTAAATCCTATTTTCACTGTATAACTCCACCATCACTTTTGATCTTTTCATCCCTCTCTTTAGGGGTCTTTGGGTTATGGCCAGTCTAAATTTTTCATACTGGAAGGGTCTGTCACTAATATGGGGTAGGGAGATGGAACTATCTGATGTTCTAGAGAGGCTGGGCTAGGTTTCAGGACTTATCTGGACCAGGGACCCATCTTGGAGGTTGTAGGTTTCTGGAAAGTTACCCTAGTGCCTGGAACCCTTGCACTCTATCCAGTGGAAGCTGGATATTTTAAATGTTTAAGTGTGGCCAAGAGAAGACTTTAAAAGATTTATTTAGTAAATGTCAGAAATTGGTTAAAATATTTTAAATCATTTACTGCTATGTTCTTCCACATATTCATATATGAACAAAATATAAATACATCTGAAGGCTAGGAAGAGTATGACTTTTGTTTTTCCTTCCATCTATTATACTTTCTACTGCCATCTTCCATGTATATGTCTTCTGTGTGTATGTTTGGGTGTGTGTGTGTGTGTGTGCATCATTGTTCCACAAATATATTTTTCCATGACACTTTTTTTCCCTTCCCTGTCTTTTAAAAAACATATTCTTTCTTTTCGTCTGTGTCTTTGTCTCTTTTTTCCTAGAGTTTTGTCTTCTTTTTCTCTACTTCCCAGTCCTAACATGCTTACTTATTTGGTCATAATATAAATAAGAGCATGGCAAACTGTGGCCTGTGGGCCAAATCTGGCCCATAACCTGTTTACGTAAATCAAGTTTTGTTGGAACACAGCCATACCCATTCGTTTACATATTATCTATGTCTGCTTTTATACTACAAAGACGGACTTGAGTAGCTGTGAAAGATACTATATGATACGGCCTGTAAAACATCAAATATTTATTACCTGGCCCTTTAGAAAAAAAGTTTACCACCCCCTGATATAGGTAGTGAGTGAATCTTTCAAGTACCTTGCTGTTGAACAGGTAAGCATTTCCCAAGGAATTTCATGGGGACATTTCATGAAGAAAGCTCCCCATCAAATAAATTTGGGTAATTCCAAAAACTACAGTCCTACTCACCTTCAAGTTTTAGAACAAACATTATCATATGAAAAGCTCTGATCAATCCAGAAGAAAAGAAATCTGGGCGGCTGCCATGGCTCAGCAGGCAGAGCTCCGACCTGACCTGCGTGCTGGAGGTCTGGAGTTCGATCCCTGGTGCCTCCTACCCATATGCAAATTTAAAAACAAAACAAAAAAAAAAGAAAAGAAATCTGTTTAAACTAATTTAGCTCAGTGGCTGCGAAGGTGTTTTGCATAGGGCCTTCCCTTTACCTTTTAAATACTCACCAATGTCCTGAGGAAGCAGTGGTCCAAGAAATATTCTTTAGAAATTCTAGAACAGAGCTTTATTCTTTAATCTGGGGGGGGGGGTTAGATTATTTTGTATATTGTTCTAAAATAATTACTCTTTAATTATTTATTTATTTTTCTGTAGATCAGGGAATGTTATGGAAAAAAGCCTCCCTGTCCCATTTTCAGATGTCCTAATGGGAAGGGAATAAAGAAGAACTGAAGGAGCAACAGAAAGAATATTAAATGCCTTCTAAAATGGTGACACTCCATGTTTTAACTTCAATGCAGTCATTAGAGTCAATGACTTCTACGTAGGCATGAGCTAGATGCAAGAGGTTAAAGGTACTGTTATCTAAGATTTAGAAATAATGTCAGACGTGTACTCCAGGAGCATGTAAATAAGCCTATGTGGTAGTAATGGTAAGAATAAATATATTCCTTGTCACAGGGACTTGCTCTGAGAAAATAAAGTGCTGTGCTTCCAAAAGTGATGGTGAAAGTGATGGAAAAGCTGAAAAATGAAGTGTAAGTAAAAGTTCAAGCAACTTTTGAAAGAAATGAAAGAAAGACTCATTTCTTTCCTTCAAAGATGAGAAAACAGAGACTGATTCACTGAGAGACATCCAAACACAGGGACTGTTGGTCTACCAATCCCTAAAGAGGCTAATAAAAGATAAATTATATTTGTCTATTCTCTGTTAGGCCCTGGTATGTGATCACAAAGGAGGCATCGTTCCTCCCCTCAGTTCCTTTGCTGTAACAGGCAGAAACACTTGGCATTAATGCAAGACCAAGCGCTGGAATAGAAACATGCAGGGGGCCCTGTGGCAATGCAGAGGAAAAGGGACCTGACTCTGCCTATGGCTGGAGATGGGATGAAGGAGCGCAAGCATCAGGGAGGTTTCCACAGAACAGCTGCCCTGTCAGCATTTCCTAAAGGAAAGAACTGTTTCCATAATTTGAAAGTGGTTGCCTTAAACTCTTCCTTTTAAGTTCCTTGTAAGGTGCATCTCAGAGCCATACTCACTCTCATAAGCAACTTATTCCATCAGCTAAATTACGAGCTCCACCAACTGTGCCCCTCCCTGGGCATAGCAGGTTCTCCTGGAGCTCAAGTCCCTAGCCCTTGTTCTAGACCACACTTCATCTTCTAAGGCATGTGTGGGCCTCTTTCTTGGTTCTGTCCATTGGAGGGTGGGCATTCTGCTGATGTGTGCATCCCTGGGTCCGAGGATTAGCTAAGGGGCGTCTGTTCACTGAGCAGTTAGGTGGATGGAAGACGGAGATTGGAAGAACGAGCTAGATGTCGATGCCACGGTGTGCGTGGCACCTTGTGCCATAGAGCTGAGGCTAAGGGAAGATTGGTGCCCGGGGACCAACTCTTCCTTTATTGCTCAGTGCAGGACGATAGAATGTGTAGTATTTCTTTCTCTTCAAGCTTGATTTCTCTGGGGCTGACAAATTTTAGGTGCATGTTGGCCTAGCAGAGTGCCTTATTAAATATAGGAAGTTCAAATATATTTGTGAATTGATTTACAGTTTGAAAATGATTGAATATGCTAAAATATATATGATTATAATATTTATGATATAATTTTCCATACAATTAAGGTGGTTTCCAGCTGCTGTAAAGAATATCTGTTATTATATTTACTACGTAATGTATCATAAATCAAAATATCTGGATGCAATGATTATCAGACTTGAGATTTCATTAGAATCAGTGGGGGTGCTTTTTGAAAATGCAGTGGGAAATACTTCAAGAGTCTTGGCACATAGCTCAAATGCCTAAATAACTACCAAGCAATTGTTTCTTCTGTTACGTGGCACCAGGTATTAGCTGGACTGTCTGTTTTTCCGTGTATGCATTATGCCCACTGCATTAGCAGCACACTATTACATCTATATTCAATTGCTTCCCTGACTCATCAGTGGCTCTGTTTGAGTTTTTTTAATTCTGTGGAGAGAGGAAGGGTATCTAGAGGCTATTCATGGGGAAATTTGAACCTAAATATACTCTTTTGTATAACCCCAGCCCCAAAGGCCAACCAGTATTACCCAAGTGTGCACACCCATATCTGGGGTTCTCTCCCATTGGATAAATGCAAGTCTGAGGGCTTACACACGTCTGCCATGGCTGAGGGACAGTGGAGGCTATTTTGTCCTGCATGTTTTTAAAAAATGTGGGCATATGTGGTTCATCTATACACTGCTTTGGAAAATTTCCCCCATTGGTAAATAAACTCCCACTAGAGTGCATGGGACTTTTCTCCTGAAAAAATGTGATATATGCCATTTGACAGATGACCATTGTGACACTGTGCACACACAGAAATCCAAAGTTTCAGGAATAACTAAACCAGATCCTTGCGTCAAAGTGGAACTTTAGCTTGTCAGCAAGCTTGCAAAAAAGAGAGAGCATTTATAGAGAAAGCGATCTTCTTTACAGTAATATTCCACATGGTAATGTTACCCAGGTGGCTCAAACGAGTGACTGTACCTCCCTAAAGTGTACAACTTGCTACTAGTAAGCAACTGAGGAACTGGGGAGTAAAGATCCCGGTATTAGTTAAGTCAGCATTTCTGTAGCAAATCATACATCCTTGTTTACATAAGTCCTACAATGCCAATGAATCTTTCTGTACAGAGGTTTTACAGCTTAGAGGATGTTCAGGCCAACTTCCAAATTACAGATTTGGTTTATAAGCTTTATGTTTAATAGAGCCAATTGTTCAGTTCTGACCAAACAGCTGCGTTAGATAACATATGTGCATCCTGTTTTCAGATCTGGAATGATTTGAGAACTATGGCTCTTGTCCTATGATTGTTTAACAACTGTCATCCCAACTGCAATGGTGGTGCAAAAAGAAAAAAAGAAAAGAACCCACCTCCTGTTTTTCAAATAGGATCATTGTCCTATCTTTCTGCTAATTTCCATGGAAATTTGTTAAACATTTAAATAGCAGCAACCCCCCCCCCCCGAAAAAAAAAGCAGCTCTGGAAGCAAAGGAAAATAAAAAATAAAACAGAACTGATAAGCTAATAAAAATGAATAAAAAGTGATTCCTTATGGCGGGGGGGGGGAGAATGGGACTTGGCTGACCGTGGAACAAGACTGGGAGGGGTATAATTTACTATACCTTTTAATCTATTTTTTTATTTTTGAATTTGGGGTTTTATCACATATTCAAAAACTAATTTCAAAAAATAAATAATGAAAAGCAGTCAATCCAATAGAAAAATGGGCAAAAGGCTTGAACAGTCACTTGATAAAAGAAAAAGATATCCAAATGGCCAACAAAGATATGAAAAGTTGCTCAACTTCATTAATCATTGGGAAATGTGCATTACAACCACAATAAGTTACCACATCTCAACCAGAATGGTTAAAATGAAAAAGAAAATACCATGTGTTGGCAAGGATGTAGAACTGGAATTTCTGTACATTGCAGGTGGGAGTGTAAAATGGTTCAACTACTTTAGAAAATTGTTTGGCAGGATCTCCTAAAGTGAGTACACATATACCTGATGAGCCAGCATTTCCCCTCTTAGGTAAATACCTGAAAGAAATACTGCACATGTGCACCAAAACACGTACTAGAATGTTCATAGAAACACTGTTTATAATAGCTCCAAACTAGAAACATCACAAATATTCAACCAGAGTTAAATGGATAAATTGTGGTATATTCATACAATGCATACCTTACATTAGTGAGAATGAACAACCTATTATATACAATAAAATGTATGAAGCTCACAAACTAATCCAGAAATAGAGAATGTATCTTTGATTCCATTTTGTAAAGTACAAAAAAGCAAACAGGATAGTGGTTCCCATCTTAGTGGAGCTGATCTTGATGCCAGTTCCATGGCTGTGTTCAGCTTGCAAAGATGCCTCAAGTTTTGGTATATGCACTTTTCTGCATATAAATTATACTTAAAACACAGTGGCACAACTGTGTGATCCAGGATCGAAAGAGTTACTTCTGCTCTAGCAGAGTGAATTTGTCAAAGCAATCCAGAGTTTTCCAAAGCCATACAACATATAGTTATGGGATATGACAAATACTACTTTCTGTTTGGAGTATCAGCTATAATTCAAGACTCAGTCAGAGTTCAATGAACTGTGAGCAAGATTTCACGGGATTGTGGGAAAGTTGCTTCTAAAAATCCATAAGCATAAATCCACAGGTTTATTGCTCAATAAGTGCCTACTTCATCACGCACTGAAATGAGACCCGTTAGGTTGGTTTTGAAAAGCAAACTTCAAAAAGGAGAAGGGAGGTGGGGAACTCAGCTTGCCATAATTGAATCATCAACTGCTAAAAGGTCAGAACTTTGGAACTGACAGTGCTAGCAAAGTGAAAAAGCCCACTGAGAAAGAAAACTTAATCCCAACCTTGATGAGATTTGCACTGGTTCCCAAGACCACCTGAAGATGTCTGAATTATTGGCAGGGACACTGCAGCTCATGAACTATATCCCTAAGAGCTTTTCTCACACCTTAGCATGCCCAGGAAGAAATAATGGCCTGCCTGCTCCATATGTATTATGTTCAGTCAACCACACCAAGAGAAAAAGGGAGGCTGTCAGGTTCAGTGGGAGGATAGAGCACAAGCTGTTTTCATTGTCAATGTTTCCAACATTGTGTTTCCCAGTGAATAAGCGTTTGAGGCAGAAATGTTGACAGAGACATGATTAAGTGGTCAAAGGGTTGACAGGATTGGCAAAACCCTACTCTGCAGTGTCCAAAATGGTAGCCACTAGCCACATATGGCTATTTAAAAGGAAATTAAATAAAATTAAAAATTCTTATTCTCAGTAGCACTGGCCATATTGATTAACCATATTGGATAGCTCAGACTATAGAATATGTTCATCCTGTGAAAACTTCTGTTTTATAGTGCTGCCCGAGACCAGTGGTCAGAACACTAATTCCCATGAGCTAAATCCAGCTCACCATCTGTCTTTTTTTGCATGGGCAGGCACCAGGAATTGAACCTGGGTCTATGGCATGGCAGGCGAGAATGCTGCCTGCTGAGCCACCGTGGCCCTCCCACCATCTGTTTTCATAAATAAAGTTTTATTGGAATTCATCTCATTCATTTATGTTTTATCTCTGATTGTTCTTTGAGTTAAATGGCAGTTGAATAGTTGCCATGGCTACTGTCTGGCCCACAGTGCTTAAAATGTTTGGTATCTGGCCCTTTACAGAAAATGTTTGCTAACCTATCACGCCCCAGGCTGTTCCTAAAATCATGTCAGTGAGAGATTTTTCCATGTAAATGACTGAAGACTTCATGGAAATACTGGGGGCTTTCAACTCCGTCGCACAAAACCCTATACAGATCCTTCCAAATAACAGTTGGAAATAGGAATTGAGACATAACATAGGCTCCTAAAAAGCCTGCCTAGTTATGAGCAGGACTGACCCCCTAGAGGAAGAGTTCAGTGTTATTACTAAGCACCTACTTGTTGCCAAGCATTATGCTTGTTGCTGAGGTGGGGGGGGGGAGTAATCCCACAAAATCTGCCTTCAAGGACCTTAATGTAAGTAAGATGATAGAGCAAATCATTTAATTGCTGCTTTCACCTATACATTGGAATGCCAGGAGTTCTGCTACTCCAAAAGCACACACACCTATCAGTGAGAATTCAGGATTTTGGGCCTTTCTGTGTGTATGTTGCTGGGTGGTCATGGTAATGGCCATGGGGACCCTTCTCCCTAGGCTGAAGCGTGCCTGAGGGTGGTGGATAGCTTGGGTTAAGTTCCCCAAGAAACTGACACCAGGATGAGGGTTTAAGAGCAAGTAATTTATGATCCCGGGAACCACTAGAACAGGAGTTAGGCAGGTGAGACAGAGAAAGAAAGAAAGCCAATTAATGAACATATTCCTAGTGTGGGCAACTGTGGCTGAATTCTACTGGTGATCCCTGGGAGATCCTGTAGAGCACATCTCAGGGTTTTCCCACCTGAGAAAAGCAAGAGGGAGGTGTTTAGCCACCAGCTCCCATCATCACTGGTTGAGGGCCGCTCCCAAAGACCTAAATTCCACAACACACCCCAACCCTCGCCATGCACACACACCAGCACTTCCCGCCTGCCCTGCACATGATCTGAGCATGTTCCTGTGGCTAGAAAAAGCCCTCAGCTAAAGAGTTACAAATGTTAGCAGCAAGAGAAGCCTCAGAGGTGCCACATCTGCACTGAAGTGCATCAGTCTACCAAGAAGTGGCAGGAGACCACACTGACCCCTCCAATTCCTGAAGGTCCTGCACCTTCCAGTGAATCCAGTTGCCTGACCCTGAGACATTGATGGCAGCAGAAAACAGTGGCTTCAAATTCTCTACTGACCATGTCCACCTTGCTTATCTCTCCGCACCAAGTGCCGGGCACATAGTAGTTGCTTAATAGACCTTTGCCAAATCAATAAATGATTACATACTTGCTGTTAATATTCTCAAAATCAATGAGTTTATTTAAGCTCAGGAAATAGTAAACAAAAAGGCTATAAATACAGAAGGATGGGCTTTACTCAATACTTAAGGTGTTCAAGAAATATCGCTTTATTTTTCGAAGGTTAAATTTATTTTGATTCTCAACTCCCATCCTCCTACTCACTTGTTCATGGTCCAAGCCTGATTGCTTCCTTGAAGAGCTTCTGTGGGCCCAGGAATTTTGCTGGTATCATTATCCCAATGCCTCAAATTCAGTCTCTCTGGGTGGGTAATTCTGCCATTCCCCTCTGTCGTCTTACTGGGGTGCTGTGACTACACAGTGGGCAGGTCTTCATACTTCCAGAACACAGAGCCCCAAATTACTGATCCCTTCCTAGTTTTGAACCATTCTGTTGCCTCAGATTTTTCCACTTCCCTCTCAACCCTGTTCTCCATCTAGACCCTTAAAAAGCTCAAGTTTATTTCTCCCAAAGATTTTGGCCAGAAAGGGGGACTGTCTTCAAGGAACACAAATGATGCCAAAGTGAGGCCTGGGTATTTTGTAGAAATGGAGAAAAGAAACATGAAGAGAAAAAAAAAAAGACCAAAACAAATGGTAGTATCTCAGTAACTCTTCCTTGTCACAGGTTTGTGCTCGCCAGAATCAGACCCTGAAATGGAGGTTAGGGTACAAGATGCTTATTAAGGAGCTACACTTGTGAAGGGAGGGGGACGAAGCATGATTAGGCAGAGGAAGAAGCTGAACCGATGTGCAGGTCCCACAAAGCCCTGGCTGACATGGAGAGGAGCTATGTGGTGAGTATTCCCCATCAGAGTTGAGTCTCAAATGGGCAGGCATTTCTACTTCTGTCTCACTCAGTCACGATGAGGGCTATTCAGGGAAAGGGATAACCTCTTAGCAACAGAGGCTGGTTCTGAAAGAGCTGAGAGCTGGAGGCAGCCTGCCGATCACAACACCTCCCAGTTCGGCAGCAAGCCCTTCCCTAAAGGGAGGTCTGTGTGACAGTTCTCCATGTCTGCCACAATCTTCCTACAGAAAGATGAACGAGTCTGTCCCTCAAATACATATCATGCATATATGCTAAGTACACAGTGCTTCACATTTTTCAAAAGGTTTTTCACATATCTCATTTTTATCCTCACATGTAAAGCGAATATTATCTCCATTTTACAGATGAGGATACAGAACTCAGAGATGTTTATTGGCCTGTGAGCAAATGGCAGCAATGGCCCCCAAATTTAGTATCTGTTATGGCTTGACTCATGTCCCTCTGAAAGAAATGTCAAAGTCCTAACTCCTGGCACCTCAGAATGTGACCTTATTTGGAAATAGGACCCTTGCAGATGGAATTAGTTAAGGTGGGTTCATGCTGGTAGGGTGGACCCTAATACCACATGACCAGTGTTCCTATACAAGGAAAAGAGGCCCACAGACACGAGGGGAAAAGACCACATGGAGATGGAGGCAGAGAGTGGAGTGATGTATCCACAAGCCAAGGAAAGCCAAGGGTTGCCAGCAAATCAATAGAAGCTAGACCAGGCAAAGAAAGATTCTCCCCCATAGCTTCAGAGGGAGCATGGCCGAGCCAACACCATAATTACAGAGTTCTGGCCTCAAGAACAGCGAGGCAATAAATTCTTGTCATGGTACACCACCTGCTCTGTGGTGCTTTGTTACAGCAGCTCTAGGAAACTAAATATTCTGCCATACTGCCTCTTATTTACCTCTGGACTATGAATGAAAAGAGGTCTCAGAGTCAAGCAGGTAAGGAACATAAAGCGAAGTCACCAACGTAATTGAACAAGCCCACAATGTGAGTGGAGAAGATTGCGGTCAACTGGAGAGAACAGGTCCATTTCTAAAAGAGGTAGTTGCTATTCAAATCCTTCCAGGCAGATCTGCCAGCCTGGTCAGGCAAATTTTCCTCCTTCACAAAAAGATAATACTGCATTTAAAAGAACAAGCTGTGTATTTCTATCGTGGACTATAGCAAATGCAAGAGTCCATTCAAAACAAACAAACGGATAACCTGCGAAGGCCTGATATGAAATATCTGTAGGGCGTTTTCCTCATCTCTGGACTATGGAGAAAATGAAAATCAGCCCTGAAAGTGGGGATATTCCCATCACAACGTAAACAACCCACAGGGCATATAAACAGTACATTTACACACCGAGTATATGAACCACAATCAGACAGCGCCACCTATGACCAGGTCTGAAACACGACAGAGCCAAGGAAGGACACCGCAACAGCTAAGTGACTAAACAGCTCCCTCTTCTGACCAATGTGATTTTTCACCTATGACAGTTCACACATTGTTTTAATCCTCCTGGCTTTTGGACAATAATTATCAAGACACCCAATGGCCAAGTGTCCACCGCCCCCCCCCCACTTCCTGTCAGCACCCAATCCAGAACTGGTTCCCTCTTCCTTAAACCCTCCTTAAAATCCCCAAATCCTCAAGATTCCTCTAGGCTGCCTTGCTCTCAGCTGCAGCAAGTTAAATAAACCTTGATACAGTATTCCAGGTGGTTTGTGTCTGGTGAGCTTCAGCAAAAGAGAAGGAAAACCTGCATGAAGCTGCAGTTTGAGGTCGGCATTGAAAAGTTGATTGGTTAGCCTGTGAGGATGTGTGGGGGAAGTGGTTGTGGAGCAGGGCAGAAGCAGAGAAAAAGGCAGGAAAACACAGGATCCCTCTGGGGACAAGGAGCCCTATAGTTTTCCAAGGACTCAGGGTACATGTAGGGAGGGGACATGTTGTAGAAGGTCAAGGATATTGATAATCCATGGGGAGCCCCTAAAATTTTTGGAAAGAGAAGTGAGTACTCAGAACTATGTGTTAAACCACTAGGATCTCTTTGAACATCTCCTGAGGGCAAATCCGCAGTGAAGCACTTTCTGGAAATGGAAAAATCATTTGGCCCGCTGGGAAGCAGCAGCAAGAGAAGGGACTTGGCTTAACTTTAAAACAAACAAACAAAAAATCACAAAAATCCAGCTGCTGCTAATAACTGAATATTTCCTGTTTTGATTTGTGTTGTTTTGGTGAGCCCCAGAATAGCAGTTTAAAGTGTTTAATTGGTTTTCCTCTGTTCAATTTTTATTAAGCTGTCCTGGGCTCTTGAGTTGGCAAACTTAGCATTTTTTAAAAGCTGAGCTTGCTTTCTCTGGAAGGTTTTCCTCCAGTTTGCTCAGCTTCACTTTTCATATCTGATACCGAACACTCGCGAGCTGCTGGGCATGCAGGAAAAATGAGGGGAAAAAAAAAAGTCTCAGTATCTATAGTTTTCTATTTTGCCTCAAACTATGTGCAGCTCAAAGGAAAACAGGGTGAACAAATTTCCCTCTGCTGTTGGACAATATGCCCAATAATTAACGTGTTGTGAGTGCCTGAGGACAGCACGGTCTCCCACAGCATGGCATGTTAGGAAACACACCTGGCAGCATCTCAAGAGAACCAGCCAATGTCACCACTCTGCCACTGACCAGCTGTGTGATGTCATGATCATGATGATTGACACCCCACATACATGATGTCTCCAAATCAGATTTTCGGCACACCAGAATCACCTCTGCTTCTTGCTAATGCTTCACATACATTTAACAATGCACAGCCAGGGTAGGGGGCCTCGGGTCTAAAGTAATCATTGTTATCAGACACCCCCACCCCCATTGTTGGTGATTGTCCAGTGAGGCTTATTAGCAAGCAATAGCTAATTCTTAATGAGTGGGCGCTGTTATGGTTAGCCTTTACTACATTACAAACCACCCCCAAATTCAGTGGCTGTAAACAATGACCATTAACTTATCTCATGATTTTTGGGGTGGGCTGTAAGGTTCTTCTGGTCTGGGCTGGCTCAGCTGATCGCTGCTGGGCTTGATCACTTGTCTGTGGTCAGCTGGAGGGAATAGTGGTGACCTGTCGACCTAGGATGACCTCATTCTTATGTCTGGATGTTGGCTAGGGCAACAGAGGCAACGTTTCTTTCTTCTCCAGCAGGCTATCCTGGACTGTTTCATAGGACAGCCACGTTCAAGCACAGCGAGAAAAGACAAGCCCCAATACACAATTGTATTTCAAGTCTCTGTGAATATCACACCCATTATCATCCCACTTGTCAAAGCAGGGCACATGACCAGGCCCAGTGTGGGAGGGGACTACCCAATGGACAGCTATTAGTGAGCCAACTGATAGGTATTATTGCAACAATCCACTACATTCACTGTGTGTCAGACAATGTACTAAACTCTGTACATAACAATAATTTCAATCTTCACAAATACTCAGAGAAGTAGGCAAAATATACTCATTCCAATTTCATAGATAAGGAAAATGAGGTATAAAGAAGTTAAAAACTTGCCCAAGGAAGGTTACATAACAACCACGTAGCAATGCTGGTATTTGAACCCAGTCAGTGTGAGTCTAGATTTTCATGCTCAGAATCAAAACACATATAGCTGAGGGGGTTCAGAGGAAATGTTTCTCAATACTAAGGAGACGCTGGAAGAGACACCTCCACTCTTCCCTGGATATGGTCATGTGTGGCCAAGAGGCTTGACACTGGAGCAGTCCCATCTTGCCCAAACACAGTGGAGTCCAGAGCTAAGGGAATTGCCCACAGCCTGTACTCTGATGCCCTATGATGAAGTTCACCCCCTTTCTTTTTTTTTTTTTTTTACATGACCAGGCACCAGGAATCGAACCCGGGTACTTGAGCACAGCAGGCAAGCGTTCTTACCTGCTGAGCCACCGTGGCCGGCCCCACCCTCTTTCTTGTTATGTGGGATAATAAAATTTCTTATTATATGTCAAGGTGAATCAAACTTTTCTGTTGCTTACAGCTGACGGCATCGTAATGTTTCAAAGGCTAAATCACACATCTTTCTAGGCTTAATTTCTACTTGTATGAAATGCAGGCCCTGAATTATGTGATTGTTAAAGTTCTTTTGACTATTAACATTTTATTGTTTTAATGGCATTGCTGCTAAGGGCAGCGGTTTGATTGTTGGTTGTGGCATAGGGCCTACGCACTAGCAAAAAGTTTAAACATTGGCAAATCATTAGCTTTGTGTTTGTATTAGTTTTTTATTGCTGCTGTAACAAATGACCACAAATTTCATAGCTTAAAACAATACAAATATGATCTTACAGCTCTGTGGGTGACTAAGTTCAACGCGGATCTCACTAAGAACAAGGTGTTGGCAGGGTTGCATTCCTTTCTGGAGGCTCTAGGGAGGAACCTATTTCCTTGCTTTTTCCAGCTTCTAAAGATTGCCAGCATTCTTTGACTTGTGGACCCTTTCCTCCATCTTTAAAGTCAGCAGAGGTAGGTTGGGTCCTTCCTTTGCCAGTTCCCTCCCAGCTTTCTTCAGTCGTGGCTTCTTTCTCTGACTATAGCCCAAAGAGGTTCTCTGCTTTTAAGACCTCATTTGATTAGTTTGAGCCAAATGAATGATCCATGATAATATCCCTATCTCAAGGGTCTCTAACATAACCTTAATCACATCTGCAAAGTCGCTTTTGCCAGGTAAGGTAACATTCACAGGTAATGGGAATGAGAGAATGGACATCTTTGGGGGTGGCATTATTTTGCCCTTTCTTGGCACTTGCGTTACTGAGCATTGCAGTACATATACATTGGCCTTTCTTCAATTTAAAAAGTGTTACATATTGATATTCTCAATAATGCAGCTAACAAACATTAAATGCAGAAGATCTTGAAAGCACGGGATGAAACTGTAAAACTATCCATCATCTGCTACCCAGAATTAAAAACAATAGAAGTTTGGCATACATCCTCTAGGCTTTTTTTAATGCATATAATATTTTTTCAACAAAAATGGATTTGTTCTCTGCATATCCTCACTATCTGCTCTTTTCATCTACCATTACCTTATGAAAACAATTCTCTTAATTTTAATGACCACATAGTATTCCATCATATTGATAGAGCTGACATGACTTATTTAACCAAGCCCTTATTGTTGGACATTTAGACTGTTGGTAAACTTTCAGTCTTATCAATAGCACATATTCTTATGCCCTCACGCATCTGTACATAAATAGTTGGGCGCATTGTTTAAGATCAGGATAAATATTGTAAAGATCTGAGACATTAGAATCAGAGTTTCTAGAAATGAAATTTTACCCCTTTCAAAGGCTCATATTCCTGTGATTCTCCATGTGGAGTTTCAGAGTCACCTGGAGAGCATGTGAAACTGCAGCCTCCTAGGCGCCATCTTCATCAGCCGTCACCCTAAGTCAGTATGAGTGTATTATTTCCTTAAGAATTTCTAACAAATTGAAATGCACGTATTGATTCGAAGGAATGATAAGCGGCTTAGGAAAGACCGCATCAGGATTATGATGAGAATTAACAATAATGGCTAAACATTATTGGGCATTTCTTATGCACTAGGCCCTTTCTAAGTAATCCTTGCAATGGTCCTAAGTAGCCGCTGTTCTCCCATTCTGCAAATGAGGAGGCAAAGGCTTAAGAGGTTAAGTAACTTGCCCAAAGTCTCACACTTCATCAGCAGTGATGGCTAGATAGAAACACAAGATCTGAGTTCAGAGTCCATGCTTAGAACCCCTTCCTGTCAGGAGGCATTGCAGTTTCACTTCTGTGATAAGTGGTAAGAGCTATCACACATGGCATATGCTCTTTCCATGCTGAATCACTACATCTATTGACATTTGATTCATTCCTCTCAGCCGGGCTGATTGCTTTTAATGTATTGTTTAGGAAACCAAAGCTGAGAGATATGAACTAATTTTCCCAAGTCAGCACAGCTAATAAACAGCAGAACTAAAACTTGACCTTCACCTCCTTGGCTCTAAACCCCAACGTCTAAACTGCTTTATTCTCATGTTAAAGAACACCTTTTTCAATGAAAATATCTTTGAGAAGTATATTGTGTTAAACAGATACCCTAGTTTCACTCAATAGCATAGAAAACATTAGCAGGAACAGGGGCAGAATTGGCTCCAGTAAGAAGAAAAAGGCTACAGGGGAGGCGTGAGCTGAACTTTGCCTAGAGACGTTCCTGACTCTGCCCCTATAATTCAGAAAACCCACTGCCCTAAAACTGGACTCTGAAGCCAGCTCCCTTCCTTACACCATGGTCTCTGACATCTCAGACTGCTGCTGGAATTCTGGCTGTCCCTCCAAGGCAACGTGTCCTGTGGGCTGGCCCTGCTGGTGCCACAGAGATCGGAGTTGGCATATCCAAGCCCATCAAACAAAGGTTCAACCTCAGAGATGAAGGAACCAGATTCTTGAAATCTGTCATTCAGAATGGGCAAAATAGTTCCAGGAAGGCTTGAAGGGCTTTTATTCTCCTCCCCCAAAGCAAGTGGCAATTAAAAAAATAAGTCAGGATATTTTATAGATATCTTACATAGGACAGAGACAGTGTATAGTATTACGGGGCTTTGGCGATTCATGTTTTTTGAACTAAATCATCTACAGGAATGGTAAAACAGAAGCTGTGGAGAGAATTGAAACGTGTTTTCAAAACAGAGCCCTTTATATATATGTGATGATTAAGGTAGAATGGAATTGAAAGGGGATATAGCTTGCTGATCAGGGCCATAATGTTTCTAGTTGTCACAATAAAAGTATCTTGGAGTCGCTACGTTAAGGAAGAGATTCTATGTTTTTTAAAAAGAACCTAATGATGTTAGAACAGAAAAAGAGTTCTGGGGCCACCTACAGGTAGTTCTTCAGGTCACAAGGCGTTCGGTTGAGTGTGCTGTTTGCGGGATTTCATAGCTTTTTTAGCAATATGGAACTAGTTCGATGAAGCTACTTAATCAGTCTGCATAAAAATGAAGCTTCTCCTGTAGGTAAAAACTTCCTCACCGTTAAGTAGCAGAATTTGGAGCATTGGCAGGATTTGCACGAAATCAGACAAGAAAAGGCTGGTGGCTGTCTTGGTTTTGGGCTCATAGACTAGGCCAACTCTGGGAGACCAAAATCTCCCAAGGGGTAAAATAGATTTGCGTGGTTTTGGCCAAAACTGAACCTTTCAGAATTTTCTCCACAAGGATTATAAATCTGGATGCAACTCTCCCTATTTTGGCAAGGGGTGGAATATTCTCTGAATCAGTGTTAAGCCAAAATGTTGTCACATGGATGTCATATTGAGTGAAGAGGTCAAGCCTAAATGATTTCATGGACTATTTGATCCACAAAAGCAAACTTTATGAATATTACTGAAAAGACTGGCATTGCTTTTGATGTAAATCTGGTGAGTTGAGGTCTATTTTCAAAATTTTAATACCTAATCCTTCTAAAGTAAAATATATGTCTTTATCATCCTTGTACTTGGTGCTATTATAGATGGGGAAATAATCTAATGGAAAGAACACTGGGTTCTAGGACCTGTTCTACAGCTGCATATTTATGGAGTTGTTGCTTGATGTGGTGGTTTTAAACTGTGCCAACTTATCTGAGCTGGAACTGCCTTTCCAAGAATTCCTTTCCCTGTGTGGGTCTGATTTAGGGCTGGCCACCAGAGAAATATGCATGAGATTTGGAAGGGGGGGAAATGAAGCATCAGCCACTACGCTCTGAAGGTCAGTTCAATCTCGTAGCCCATCTGCTGGCTCACCTTGTTGATGCCAATTGTCACCCCCACCCCGTTCCACAATTCATTCAGCTCCCACCAGGTCTTTTCTTTTAACTTCTCCAAGTCTTGGCCCGGGCACATTCGTAGCTCTATAGCAAAGGGCACTTCTTTATCAAGACAACTGTATAGTATAGGGTGGAGGCATTGGGAGCCCAACACGAGTTTCAGTTTGTCCTGGTGGGTTCCAGCTTGTTCTTGAAGATTCCAGTTTGTCCTCACACTCCTCTACTTCATGTCCAGCTTTGCTTCCTGACTGTCAGTTCTGTTGATGTACAGTGACTTCAGACTCACCGCCAGATATAAAGACAACACCCTTGCATAAACCCTTCACCAACTCCCATAATTGCCCAGGGCCTGATCCATATAACAATTCCCTTATTCCATGTCACTCAGAAGGGTTCTGCTTCTCTGATCAAATCCTAATGGATACATTTTACTGTCCCTCAATTACTTCATCCATAAAGTGGAGCAAGGGTGCTAGGATACTAGAAGGTATCTTCCTTTGTTTTCTTTATTAGATACCATAATTTTAATGCTTGTTAAGAGCTCCTGTGAGACAGAGATAAAAGTCTTTTAAGATACTATCAAAATGCCATTGCATTTATAATCATTTTTGTTATTATATGCTGGGAATGATTATTCGTTAAATAAATATTACAGCTCTTCTCACCATAGTAATAGTTGGCATTTATTGGGTACTTACCATGTGACAGGCACTGTGCATGGGTTAATATCACCTAATCCTCTCAATAACTCATGAGGTAGGTAATGTCCACTTCACAGATGAGAAAAATGAGGCTCAGAAGGGAGAAGTCAGGCAGCTATTAAGTGGCAGAGCTGAGCTTTGAATCCATGAAGTATGACATAGTGTCCATATTCTAGTGCTGTACTATGTCTAAAATCATAATCCCCGTCCTCAAAGGGACTGGAGACCCTGTACTAGGAGACACAATTGGAAAATTATTATAATTCATTAATGTAATTCTATCATATTTGAGTACATAATGGGAGGTCTAGAGGAGTTAATGCTGGCGCTGAACCATGAAAGACAAAATGAGATTTACTTAGGAGAAAAAGGAGGAAAGGGTACTCCAGACAATCTGAAGCAGCTTGTCATATTCAGAATATTTCAGAATGGTCAGAGCAAAAGATGTGAAGATGAAGGGAGAGCAGGAGAGCGGCAAGGCCAGAGAGGGCAGCAGGGTCCTGATTTTTGTATGCTAATCTAAGAAGTTTGAATATTGTCATAACTCTATGAGGGGTCATACAAGGATTTCTCAGAGAGGAGTGACGAATAGATTTGCATTTTATAAAGCTCAAGATCTCTGGGAGCAGCTTGGAGGATGGTTTGGAATTGGAGGGCATGTACTGGATACGGAAAACATAGCAAGCTGGGACAAAGAATGAGGAAATGAGGATATGGACCATTTAAATTGAGAGACGGTATCTGCCTGGAAAGGGTGAATTGTAGCAGTCTAATCCCTCCTTGGTAGTTTGCCTGGGCCTGGGGTGGCCTACAGGTACTGGCTGAGCCTTCCTTGATATCCTGGCACACGTAACTGGGGGTTGGTAAACATCCCTTGAGATTTCTTGCAAAGCATTGCCAGTGTCAACACTGGCATGGGAGACAGTGACCTTGAAATTGAAGAACACTTGGTGCACTGGCAGGTGAGCCATGAACGTTTTCTGCTCCAGCTTCCCCATAGGAGATTAAAGACTTTAACTGTCAGAGAATTAGTCCTTAGAATGAGAAAGCCAAGTGATGTAGTGAAAACTTATTGTGCCAGGGAGACGTGGTTCAGATTCCTGAGCCCAACATTCCCTAGGGGGTGACCTTGGTTAAGACACTTCTCTGAGTCTCAACTTTCTACTCTGCAGAGAGAGTTTAATAAATCCTACCTTGCAGCATACAGAAATGATCAAATGTTGATCTTATTAGCTGGCCTATAATAGCCCATCAATAAATATTAGTCTCTGTTTTGGTTTGCTAAAGCTGCCGGAATGCAGTATATCAGAAATGGGTTGGCTTTAACAATGGGGATTTATTAACTTACAATTTATAGTTCTTAGGCCATGAAAATGTCCAACTCAAGGCATCAACAGGAGATGCCTGGACTCTGAAGACAGGCTGCTATCATCTGGGACACCTCTGTCACATGAGAAGGCACGTGGCCAGCATCTGCTGGTCCTTTGCTTCCAGGTTCATTGCTTTCTGCTTCTCGTTCCAGTGGCTTCCTCACTGAGCTTCTGTGGGTCCTCTCTTAGCTTCTCCAGGGCTTTTCTCTATGAGCTTCTTTTACATTCATCTCGCAGCATCTGTGGGGGATTCTCTAAACTTTCTGGGCTGTTTCTGTGTTGTCCCTTATCCTCTTATAAAGGATTCCAGTAAGAGATCAAGACCCACCTTGAATAGGGTGAGTCTCATCTCACTTGAAATAACCTAACCAAAAAATCTCACTTATAATAGGTCTGCACCCACAGGAATGGATTAAATGAACGTGGCCTTTTCTGGGGTACCTACCAGCTTCAGACTACCACAGTCTCCTTCTTCCTTCCCTTCCTTTTATTCCCATTTTTGTGGCCCCATCTGTACATGAAAAATGATAGTTATATGTGAATACCATACCAAAATATGCTAGACGGAACCTAACTTTATTGAATGCCAAATGTGCAATGATGGTGTTAGCATTTTGCATTTATTGTTTCAATCTTTAGAAGGACTTGGGTTGTTCTGATTTTCATATGATTATGAATTCCATGTCACTTCCTTAAAATCCCCCATACATAGGCACATAAACTCTGAAATAGAAATCAAAGACTCAGGCCTTTGGGGTCTTAATCAACTAGGAATGATTTTGAATTTGAAGGTTATAATCTCAAGATAATATTAGGAAACACCTAGTTTCTGTTTTAATTATAGGAATCCTAATTAATACTCTTATTCTTTAAGGACTCCTATAATTTAAAAATTAGGAACTGTTTTTAAAAAATGATATTAAAAATATTCTTTTCACTCTGCCCTTATATAACAAATCCAAAACCCTTCTGGCCATGTTGGTGGTCTCCAAGCTCCTAGGACTGAAATTGACAGCTGAACTCTGCTCAAGGGAGCAATGGGGAGATTTAATGCTACTTTGCATTTTTCCCAATCACCGAATGTCTATTAGAATCATAATTGACCCTTGTTTGGGGAACATCAACTTGGGAATCACTACAGAATTAGGACCTCATAAAATGGCACCTGCTCAATTGTCCCTTAACAAGTGCGATAAAAATTGTGCAAATTCATAAATGTAATAGAAAATGCTGCCATAGTAATGATAATGGATCTCCCTGGGTCTTCTCTGGTATTTTATCTGTTTCCCTATGAGGGCTGTTTTTTCATCTTCTTTTCATTTCTGTAACTGAAAATATTTCAAAAGTTTGATATAAAGCCATAAAATGAAACCATTTGGTATGAAGTCAATCTTCCCTCTTAACCCACTCTACAGTGACTAGGCATTTTAATTAGTGCAAATCTCTTTTGTCCATGAGTAATTTTAATGAACGTTTTTGGCTGTGCTATTCTATATGGCTTTAAGCTTGCATATTTTTGTCCTAAGTTTTCCTTTCATCCCTAACTGCAATTTGGTTGATTTTCAAATGAGAACAGGAGTGTCTTGGGGCCATTTTGCTAAGTAATTCAGTGAGTTTGGGTTGCTGAGGGAAAGCACTGTGGCAGAGGGAGTTGTTTGTGCTCAAAATACAATTAGTCACATAGCAATTCCCAAATAACAGTGGCATCATGGGATTTCCATTTTCAGGTGAGTACTTTCACTTCATACTTTTGTTTCTAATTACAGTGAGAGGGAGACAGGACAAAAGGCCATAGACACTCCTAGGTATATACCCAACAAAAACTTATATACATGTACCCAGCAAAAATGAATATCAAAAGTTATGTACAGGAATGTTCATGGTAGCACTATTTGTAATAGTCCCAAACTGGAAACCACCCGATTTCCCACCAACATTAGAGTGAATAAATAAATCATGGTTTGTTCACATAATGGAGTCCGTAGAGCAATGAGAATACACAAATTACAACTACCCACAAACATAAGGATAAATAACACAAACAAATGATGAGCAAATTAAGTCTGACATAAAAGTGTACACATAAAATGACTTTATTTCTATGAAGTTCAAATGCAGAAAAACTAATCTACGGTTTGGAAGTCAGGATTACTTCAGGAAGGGAAACTGTGACTAGAAGTGGTACAAGTGAGGCTTCTGGGTGATATTCTGTTTCTTGATGTGAGTGCTGGTTATGAAGGTATATGCACTTTTTGAAAGTTCACTGAGGCATACACTCACAATTTATTCACTTTTCTGAATGTATATTATATTTCAATAAAAATTTAATCGGCAGTACAGGAGCTTCTCACCCATTGATTCAGTTGTTTCTTATTCATGTTGCATATGAGAAAGCAGAATTTGTCAGCTGAAAATCATGGCTGATGAATATGGAAGCAGTTTGTGCCTACATTTAGATACCAGAAAACTCATCAGCAAGAGTATAAAAGTTTTGGTAATGGGTGGTGGTAATGATAACACAACGCTATGAATATGATTAAGGACACTGAATTTTATGCTTGGGAGTGGTTGAGATGGGGTATTTTAGGTTGAATATATGTTACCACTATTTTTTTTTAATTAGAGACTAAAAAAAACAATGACAAATGCAACACATGTTTCTGGGCTGGATCTAATAATGGAGGCAAAAATGCTCAAAAGGACATTATTGGGACAATACAAAAATTGAAATATGGACTGTCTGTGTTATACTAACGTTATATTTCTTGAACTTGATCATTTTACTTAAAGTAGTTACATAAGTAAATATCCGTGTCCTTAGGAAATGTACATGGAAGTACTGAATGGTACAGGAGGAGGATGGATGCAATGCTCTTTTACAGGTTTTGAAGATAGACAATAGACAGATTAGATAGATAGCTAGAGAATGAGATAACAAGTGTGGCAAGAAGTTAAAAGTTGGTAAATCTAGGTGTCTGGATAGGGGATATCTTGGAATTCTCAATGTTATTGTATTGCATTTACAACTAATAATTTGAAATTATTTCAGAATTAAAAGTTAAAAAGTGAGTGTTGTCATAAAAGGGAAAATACCACTGGCTCAATTAGCCAGCAATTATACACGAATTACCAGGTTCATACTGTCCAAATTAGGTGCCTCCCATTGCTCTATGGTAGAAAACAAGCACTTTGGGAAGGAACAAACTGCTGTAGGTTGGACAGGAACCTTTGCAAATATTATTTCAAAGAGTGGTCTGCCAGCTGGATAGGAGGTTTACAGCCTCAACGCTGCATGAATGTCTATTAAAAGGACACATGAACATGAGACAATTAAGGAAGAATAAATACCAGCATCCTGTACTTACCTAGCCAGGGTGTGAACCTCTCCAGTAACTCCGAAACCCTCTCTCCCCAATGGATAAAAGTCCTAATGAAGATGAGTCCTGAGCATAAAGCACACAGCAAAAGGAGGCGTGGTATTTGCTGCTAAAGATGCTCAGTTTCATATAAACTAGGATACCAATCGGCCCACTGTTTTCTATGGGGATTTTAAAATAAAACACCTTAAACAGTGCCTCTAACTTAGGAATTGAATTTGAATTGCATAATTCACTTGAAAGCTAGAATTGCACCTATATAGGTCTGAGGAGAAAAAGATAACATTAATAAAAAAAAAATTCAAGATTTTGATCTTATCAAGATGTCCTCTAATTATATATGCACTCCCCCCCCCAACACACACACACAAACACACGAAATCCAGCAGTGAAGTGAGGCTCCAAAGAAAATGCAGTGCTCCATGAGTCAGGCACCTAATCAACATCTATACATTTTACCTGCAGTGAGCTGGCTTTCCTTTTTGTTTTTTTTGTTTTTTTTTTACCGGCACCGGGAATTGAACCCAGGTCTCTGGCATGGCAGGTGAGAACTCTGCCACTGAGCCAGTGTCGCACCACCCACTCCTCTTCTTTTTGATGCAGGGAAACTCTGCAATATTTGACTTTGTCCAAGCTTATTACAGATCCCAAGTGGCAATTCCCTGAGTGGTATTTCTCAGTAAATTTCTTCGGTTGCTTCCAGATTTTTCAGTGCTTCAAGGAGAATGTGTATGCTCTCATCCCAGGTGTGCTATCATACTTTAAATATCTCCTAATCATGCAGTCAACCGTGAGTGAAAGATCTTTTGTAAAACATTGGAGTAAGTTACACATCACATCACTTAAATGTATCACTTATCTAAGTGCTTAAAGAGAAATGTAAAATGAAAAATTCCAATTCCACTTCCTTAAATGAAACTATCAATGCCATTGCTAATCATGCTAATCACCCCAAATGGGGTACATGCAATCCATAATGTACCTATTCTTCAAAGCACTTGGAAGGTGGTTGAAGACATTTTGCTTGATAAAAAGTTCCCAGTTCTTTATTTTCTTTACAGCTTTCTCAGCTTTGTGTTTCTCAATTGTTTACACATTATTTCTTTTCCAAAAGACAACTTTTTTAAAGCTACTCAATTGCATAGTGTTTGACATATGGCAGAGTCTCATTAAGTATTTGGTGCATGAACAAATGAACAAATGATGTAAAGATGGATGGTTGCATAAATGGATGGGTGGATGCATAGGTGGACAGGAGATCTACCTTCACGTTGATAAAAAAAAAGTGTTTGCTGTTATTGCTTAAGTACGCTTTTGCAAGTTATAGCAGTGAAAAAGTTTCTTTAGGACTCTTTTATAAGAATGTTCATCCCCCTTCAGTATAGAGTCTTTTGCTGAGAGCAGAATTAAACACCACCAAAAAACACAATTAAACACCAATACCTACGCTATGGTTCCTTTACTGACAGTATTATGTGGGGATTAAGTGTGCAAGTTTCGGAGGCACATAGATTAAAGTTTAAACCTTAGCTCATTACTTAAGAGTTGGGTATTTTGGAGGAAATTATATAACCTCTCTAAATTTCTTATATAAAGTGGGGGAAATAATTGTACCTATTTTATAAGGCTTTTGTGCTTTATATGCTTGCCACGTGGAAAGTGCTTACCATGAAACTTGGCATATATATTTTCAATAAGTGCTAATTATTATTATGCTAGAGGACTTCCCAAATCCTCTTCTTCAACAAACCAAATCAATTACTAATTACAAGATAATTCTATCTTGGTCCAAGTTTTAAATAAAACTGTCACAAAGCATGGTGAATGTGTATAAGAGCTCTGGGGTCAGGTTGCATAGATTCATATCTTGAATTTTAGACAAGTTTCTTAAACTTCCTTTAGTTTTTTTGTCTTTAAAATGGGTGTGCTTTAATTCTAATTCATAGGGTAGTTGTGAAAGTTACAGGGCACATTGTAGGTAAAGAACAGAGGACAGTATCTGCCCATAGTAAATGCTTATTAAGAATTGATGGGAAGGTGGTGACTTAGGAGAGAGGGCCAAGATGGTGGCTTAGTGAGGTGTGGGATTTAGTTCGTCCTCCAGAACAGCTACTAAATAGCCAGAAACAGTACAGAACAACTGCTGGGGCCATGTCAGTGCCCAGACACACAGCATACCCCAGTCTAGACCAGCTGGACCAGCTGCGAGCCTCCCCAGAACTGTGAGTTCCCCAAGCCGCGGTGGCTGGTGCCCCTCCCCCATGGCTGCTTTCCAGAGGGGAAAGGAAAGAGACGTTACCAGCAGCAGGGGCTGAGCGCAACTAAGCTTCAATTGTGGAACTAGTTCACAAATTCTGACTACTAAAAATAGGCCCCCAGCTCAGCTGAACCTGGTCAAAGCAGAGGTTGCTGAGTTTTACCCAAGTGCTGAGGGGGCAGGGCTGATGGAAAAAGAAAAAAGGAAACAGAAATTTTTTGGATCCAACAGCATGTAATACTTGAAAGGGTCTGGGCCCTGAAGGAGAGGAAGGGGCACATAGGATCTGAAGGTACATAAAGCAACCTACCAACTTGTGCTCTTGATTGGCAGACCTGAGGAACGGGGGTCCTACTCTGAGAAGGATTTTTCTCTTTCTTTTTGTGGCTGTGTTTCTACAAAGGCTTGACTGCCTTTGGATACAGTGGCAGGGCTTCTCAGGCTGCAACTGCCCCAGGCATAGGCAGAAAGAAGTTTGTGTGAGAGCGTGTCTGGGGCCTGTGCCTTCTCCGGGGGAGGGGTGGGGCCCAGCTCAGGTGGATTCCCTCCCTCAAGGAATTCAGACCCCAGGGTTTGGAAATTTGAAGTGATTAAAACCAGCATATAACCTCTCCTCTGTCTCCATCATGCCCCCAGCAGGGAGAGTCTGCCAAAGTTAAAGGTACTGCATCACCTTATGCTGGTGGGAACCACAGGCAGACAAGCATCACATACTGGGCAAGATAGAAAACACGCAGAGTTCAGAGACTTCACAGGAAAGTCTTTCAACCTGCTGGGTCTTACCCTCAGGAAAAACTGATGCAAGTGACTCTTTCCTCCCCACAGGAGGCCAGTTTGGCCTGGGAAAATCTGGCTGGGTTCTATAATACCTAAGTAGACCCTCCTAAGGGTGGGGGGTAAAAGGCCCCATACAGGCAGAGCAAGAAACAAGAAAACAAGAACTGAAAAATTCTGCTCTGTTAAGCAAAACCTAAGCTAGTGGTCCAGAATAAGCTGAACTGAATGTCAAAGAACAGATAGACAACAAAGTCACCCAGCAAGAAAATTCTAGGTAAAAGAAGTGAAAACAATCTCTAGAATAAACTAATTAAGGTAATTAAATGCCTAGACGCCAGCAAAAAATAACAAATCACACTAGGAAAATTGAAGATATGGCCCAGTCAAAGGAG
>PVIY010018934.1:0-46707 GCA_004026745.1 Myrmecophaga tridactyla
TGTGTCCCTCTGGGTAAAGAAACAAATTGTCCCTAGTTCTAGGGACACAATTATGAAAAGACTGTGCCCTGCTCTCAAGGACCTTACAGCCTAGTGAGTAAAATAACAGAAGAGGTGGATGTTTCTAAACTGATAAAAGACATGACTCATTAGAAAGCTATAAATGTCTTCAAATATTGGAATGACTACCACGGTGAAGAGAAAGCTGACTTGTTCTACAACTAAATAGGGGAAGATTTGACGAGCTGATTTTGACCCTACCTTAGAAAGACCTTCCTAAAGACAATAGCTGTCTAAGAGAGAAACAGACCCTCTCATCTGCAAGAGAAAGCAAGCAGGGTCAGCCAGTGCTTTCTACTAAGACCCAGGGCTAGAACAGTTTTGCAGAGCTCATTGGCACCACACACGGAGGTGTGAGAGAGAAGAGGTGGTGATGATGGGCCTTTGGAGGGTAGCCCAAGAGGGGCTATTGGGAAGATCCAAGAGAAGCCCCTCAAAAGCAGGACTGCATCCTCTGCCCACTTGCTCAGCTACCTGCCTGGCTTTGAGAGTGGACTTTAAGCCTCTGAGAGACCCAAACTCAATTCTGCTGCTGCTTTGGGCATTGAATTACCCAATTTCCAGAGAGGTATCTTCCTTCTATTGCTTTGGTACGATCACTTCTACCAGGAAAGATTAAAAACCAAAAGTTATTATTATTTTTTAAAGATGAAACTTACTTTCTCTGTTGCTAGAAGGAGGCAGCATTTAGGCTCTGTGGTAGAAATACAATATCTTTTCTTGTGAGTAATTAAACCTGGTGATTTTGGATGGATATATGGCTATCTGGAATAAAGACTCCATTAACTAACTTCCCCTGTATGTAGAAGTATCCTTTTGACTAATGGGATATACACAGAAGTGGTAAATACAACTTCCAGGATATGTCTTTAAAAAAAAGAGGTGTGCTCTTCCCATTTCTTTGCATCTGTTTAATGGACTTAAGCATAATGGCTGTAGCTCCAGCAGCCATCTTGGGATATGAGGTGACCTTAGGGAAGCCATATAGAAGAACAACAAAATATAAGGAGCCTAAGTCTCTGAGACCACAGCATGTCTTATCAGTTCTATGGCTACCACCAGAATTTTACATGAATGACTCTCTGTCAGTGAAGCTAAAGATCCATTTCCTGAATTGGTTGGGGAGTTAAGCTACTCTGAGCTCTCTCTGCATTCTTTGCTTCTACATCCAGAGAGAAGTCATTAATATGGGCACAATCCCTCATGATGTGTTACATCTTCAGATGATGTTGTAGTGTTGGGGTTAACATTTTAACCCAAATTCATGCTTCTTTCTTTTTTTGGAGAGGACTTGAAAACAAAGACTCTAACCAGCTATTTTTGTTTGACCCAATCTATGTCATATGCTAAACCAAAAGGGTAGTGATTAGGTGTATATGGGAGAATTTGAGGGTAGGAGTTCCTTCTTGGTGCCTCCTTGCCTGTCCTGTTTACCACCCTTGGAGTAGTCCTTGGTTAAAACAGTTTCATCACATCTTACTTCTGCTGCCAGGTCTTCCATGATCTGGCCCATCTCCTTCCTGTTCCTGGGTCATGACAGGCATATTCTTACTGTTGTAATTTGTCTTCTTGTAATCCCTCCCTCTTCAGCCCTCTCTTAAACTTAGGGGATCCCAGTCATTCCCTGAGACTCCTGTGGGGTCTCAGCTTCTCCAGGAAGAAGCTCCTGCCCAATCACCCATGGTGCTTTCTCTTTCTCTCTCATCCCTGGTAATACTCACTGATGTGACACTCCTTTGTCAGTTAATCCTACACTGCTCTGTACTGGTTCTAAAGTTTTCATCAGCATGAGTTCCTGCTCCATCAAGTAGATTATAAGCTCCTTGAGGGGTGGGAAGATTGCATTTTTTTTTTTTTAACATTCTCCACAGTACCTACTGCAGCAATGAATGCATACTCTGGCCTTTGCTTGCTCTCCTATCCTTAATGACAATTTACCATCAAGCAGTTCACATTCCCTTCTTTGAAAGAGTAACACACTTCTAAGCAGTACTACTGAGTTAATGGCTTACTAACTATTTGTTTAGCTATTTCTTTCTTGGCATCTATGTCAGTATCACAGTTGTGTCCTGGAATTGGATTCTGATACAGAAGCCACGTACTATCTTACTCAGCAAGACTTGCAAAAAGCCATGTTTTCTTTCCTTCTTGTTCCTCTTGTTCTTGTTCTTCTCCTTGTCCTTCTTCTTCATCTTGTTCTCCTTCACCTCCTCCTCATTGTCATTGTCCTCCTCCTTTCTCCTTCTGCTCCTTCTTTGTGTGGTGCGTGTGCGTGTGTGTGTGTGTGCGCGTGCGTGTGTGTGAAGGGGCCAGGAGGATTTTACAAAGATTTCATATTGGCCTTTCTGGACACATCAAGACGAAGAGCCTCCTGGTAATAGCTGGTTCCTAAAAATGGCCAAGCCCTACAATTTCACTTCAAATTTCTGTTTTTTTCATGTGACCCTGAGATAGTTATTAGTGGAAGGCAGATTGATAAATTGTATCTGGTAATAGGTGTTTATTTACCACAACTGAGCTTGGGGGATTTGAGGACAGAAACTTTATCTAAGATCCTAGCATCTTCTATCCCATTCCATTCATTCATTCACTCAAAAGACATATATTCAATGCCTAGTAAGTGCCAGGCATCCTACTAGGTGCTGCAGAAACAAAAAGTAAAATAGACATGGTCTTGACAGCCATCAATGCTTTCAAGCTTAACCAGATTTCTCACTGCTTAATATTCTCTTCCCTTCTCAAAAACAGATGTTGCAGCTCCACCCAGACCAAGCTGAGGACTTCCAAGAAAAACCAAAAAATGTGTTCTACATGCTGCTCTATCTATGCTCTCTTTACCAGGAAGGGAAATATGCCACTGGGTCAAATAGGTTCCTTCCACTTTAGCTGAGATCATGAGTGTGGTGCTGATGGGTGGGCGTGTGGTACTAGCATGGTGATCCACTTCCTAGTAGAAGGCAATCCTTGCGACATGGCAGAACCATGAGAAGCGTCTCCTTCAGGGTCAGTGCCAGCCATCAGAGGACACTCCACAGCTCCTGCAGCTCTTGAAGCTGATAAAATGAAGTTCCCTGATTTGTCTAGGGCTACTAGGAAAGCATAGAAACAGCCTCACAACTAAGTACTCTGTTGGTTAAAGGGATAGACCAGTTGAGGTGGTGTGTGTGTGTGAAACGTTTGCCAAGAAGGGACTTTCATTCAATAAAAACATTTTATTCATTGTTGCATTGATCTTGGACTCTGAAGCTATAGACCACAATGAGCAACTGGCGCAGAGTTTTGCTTCTATCAAGGGTTCACTTGAAGGCTTAGTTATACTGTCGGTTTCACTGTTACCATAGTTCCCCTTGCCCAGTTATATTGTAAATGCATGTGATGCCTGGAAATATATCATAAGGTACACGCACCACTTACCCCGTCTCCCCATATACACACATGAAGAATGATGTTGAGCTCATGTAGCCAGGCAAACAAGAGTTCCTCATGAGTTATTTACTAACTGATTGAAAGAGGGTACTCAAGAACTATTAGATAGACCAAGCTGATGCCCCAAATCTCATAGTAGCTAAAAAGTACAAGGCTCATCTATTTGAAAACCAAATAAAATTATTTATGATGTAAGTCCCCTTATTCCATTTTGCATCTTTTTTTGAACTTGAATGATATCTAAGTGAACTTTATTATCATCCTACTGCAGAATCACAAAATGGGTCAGGATAGTTGGTCTGCATTTCCAAAGTTCACTTTACATGCATCACATTGGGTTTTAGAGACTTGGGTGTAGCATGTGAAGGAAAGAGAAGATGTCTCTATGTTTTGACCTGAACAACTGGAAGGATGGAGTAGCGATTAACAAAAATAGAAAACTGCTGGGGGAGAGTCTGCGTAGGTGATTGTATGCAGATAGTTCAGGAATTCAGTTACGGACAAGTTAAATTTTAGACGTCAATTATAGATCAAGTGGAATCTTTGAGTAAGCAGTTAGATATAGATATTTAGAATTCAGGATGGCGATGTGGGGTGGAGAAATACGTATGGAAATTGTCATTGCACGGAGTGCTTAAAACCTTCAGACTGCATGCAATCACTGATGGAATGCATACGTAGAAGAGAAAAAGCCCTTCGGGGCGCTCTAATGTTGAGAGGTTCGGGAGATGAGGTGAAATCAACAAAGAAAACTGAGAAAGAGCAGTTGAAGTGGTAGGACCACCACACCTATCGGTTTGTGGTGTACTATTGGTTAAATGAAGAAAGGAGGAGGCAGAGATTAAATGTGTCAAATGATGCTCATATGTCAGTCATGGTTTCTAAAGAAGATAGACAGCACTCTAAAAGTACAGATAATTCTAGGACAGCTTACTTATAAAGAGACTAGTTATAAAGTTGTTGCTGGGCTGGCCAGGAGGGAAATCATGAGAGAGAGTGCAGGAATAAGGGAGGGGGCAGTTATTGCTCAGAAGCCTTGAGAGGGCAATGACTTTTGGTTGGACCTTGTAAGGTGGAAGCCTGGGGAATAAGCATTCCGATTTCACCTTCCTCCTTGCCTGAGATTCCCTGATAAGGCTCCCTATTGAGAGACTCCCGTCTGCAGTGATTGGCTGAAATCAGCCAGGTGTTTCCCTCAAAAAATTATTTTCTACACTGATAGATCACTCTTGTGAGAACTAGGGTGTACGCAGACAAATACAAAAAAAATACCAGCTGGGCCATAGGAACTTAGTTATGTTAAAATAGAATAGCTGCGCTCTGAAGAGGAAAGAATCTTTCACTGCCTTGAGCATCCAATGGTTGGTTGACATATATTTCATTTGAAATATGTTCCATAAAAAGACCCTAGAACTTCTGGCTTAGAGAAGCTTGGAGCAAAATGGAAGGGTATATGTTACATTTTGGAGGGCCAAAACAATTACTGTCCCCTTAATAACTGGCTTGTTACTTTGCTCCTTTCTGCAAGGGAAAAATAGCCTCACGGTAAAATTTGGGTTTATATAAACACCTGCAGGAAATGACAGAATATGGGAAGGTTTACACCCAAGACCTAACAGACACATTCTCACTTCAGCTTGACCCAGTCACAGCCAACCACAGCTGTTCTAGATGAAACACCACTTAACAGGTCTATCCTTCAGCGACAGTTTAATTTTTTTTTTCTGGAATAAAAATCAGAATTTTATTATCAAGGGAGATAAAGGGGAAGGGCTTGGTGAGAAAAGGCTGCCCCAGCCCTGACTTCACACCATCACTTGGCTCTAGCACCCATTGCTTATTCATCAGTCCTTCGACAGTTTAATTTTAACAAAGAATACTGAGGAAACAGGAACTCACCACCATCTTAACACCTGTTATGGCTTCCTCAGATGGTAGGTATCCTTTCCTTGTTCCAGTTCACTTCTGATTCCATCCATGCCCCCCTTTTTCTCAGACCCTCCTCCCTCACTCAGCATATGACAGCTACGATGAGAGCTAAATCTAAAGACACTGTGACATGTTAACTGATTTCCTCCTCATGCCAATCCTATGACTTAGGTACTATCGTTATTACTGTGAGGAACAACAGGTGTAAGGATATTACCCAAGGTCACACAGCCAGTTCATGGGGGAGCTGGGAATTGAACTCAAATAATTGATACTCTTAACTAGTATCTGTATGCGTCTCTTCATGCAAATGTACCCGATGCTCATATTTTAAAACTATTCTACCCTCAACCTTGCCTTCCCTTTAGATAACTGTCTTGCCTTTCTTTGAGTCAAGTTTTTTGAAAGTGCAGCCTCATTTCCTTAATGCCCACAAGATTGGATCAGGATTAAACCAAGGTTCTTCTAGGGCATATGATCCTTTCAAACCAGCACATTTCACCCTCTGGACCCTAATTGTGGGTATTTTAATCCCTATTCAATGATGTAGGTTGGAATCTTTTGATTAGATCATCTCCATGGAGATGTGACATACCCAATTGTGGGTATTAACTTTTAGATTAGAGGTAGATGTGACGCCACACATTCCAGGTGGGGCTTGATTAGTTTACTGGAATCCTTCCAAAGAGGAAGCATTTTGAAGAGAGACAAGTCCACCAGCCAGTGACCTTAGGAGATGAAGAAGGAATATGTCCCTGGGGGTGCTTATGAAGCAAGAAGCCTGGAGAGAACGCCTGCAGACATCGCCATGTTCATCATGTGACTTTCCAGTTGAGAGAGAGAAACCCTGAACTTCATCGGACTTTCTTGAGTGAAGGTAACCTCTTCTTGGTGCCTTAATTTGGACATTTTCATGGCCTTAGAATTGTAAACTTGCAATTTAATAAACTTCCCCTTTTAAAAAAGCCGTTCCATTTCTGGTATATCACATTCCAGCAGCTTACAAACTAGAACATAAGGCCATGAAAATGTCCCTATTAAGGCATTAGCAGGACAATGCCTTCTCTGAAGAAAGGCTGGCTGGCATCTGGGACACCTCCGACACATGGTGTTTTAGTTTGCTAAAGCTGCCAGAGCAGCACACCAGAGATGGACTGGCTTTTAATAAGGGGAGGGGGTAATTATTTAGTTACAAATTTATAGCTCTTCAAAGGAAAGGCAGTTTTTTTCTCCTGGCTTTCTTTTGCACATAGGAAGGCACATGGTGGATGTCTGCTGGGCTTCCCTCCCAACTTCTGGGTTCAAACAGTTTTCCCCAGGGTAATTCCTTTCTGCATTTCCAAACGTCTGTGTCTGAGCTCCTAGTTCTGAAATGAGGTATGCTGAGCTGCTGAGCTCTCTGCTGACGTCTCTCTTCTAAGCCTCCAGCTAATTAAATTAAACATCACTCACTGAGGGAGGTGATTCCTTTAGCTGACTACAGATGTACTCAGCAATTGATGAATTTCACATGCTGATATTTAAGTACCCAACAATGGGGAATCATCACCTGGCCAAGTTGACACCTGGACCTAACTATTACACATGGGAAGGCAAATGGCTGTCATCCGCTGGCCCTTTGCCCCCAGGTTTCATTGCTTTCAACTCCTGGCTCCAACAACCTCTTTTCTGAGCTTCTGGTATCCTCTCTTAGCACGTCCAGGGCTTTTCTCTCTTCTGAGTCCTCTCCGGGGGGCTTTTTCTCTAAGCTCTCTCCAAACTTCTCTGGGTGTTTCTCTCTAAGCTGTCTGGGCTTTTCTGTCCTTTATCCTCCAATAAAGGACTCCAGTAAAAAGGATTAAGACCCACCTTGAATGGGTGGGTCATATATCAATTGAAATAACCTAATCAAAAGATCCCACCCACAACAGGTTGGCATCCACAGGAATGGACTAAGAGAACATGGCATTTTCTGAGGTTCATATTTTAGTTTGTAAGTGCCAGAATGTAATACACCAGAAATGGAATGGCTTTTAAAAAGGGAATTTATTAAGCTGTAAGTTTACAGTTCTAAGTCTGTGAAAATGTCCAAATTAAGGCATCCAGAGAAAGATACCTTAACTCCAAAGAAAGGGCTGACAAAGTTTGAAGTTTCTCTCTCAGCTGGGAGGGCACATGACGATATTTGCTAGCTTTCTTTCCTCATTTCATAAGCTTTCCCCAGGAGTGTTTTCCTTCTGCATCTCCCAAGGTCTCGGCTGTGTGGGCTCTGTCAGCACTAAAGCTTTTTCCAAAACGGTTCCTTCTTAAAGGGCTCCAATAAGCAATCCCACCTTGAATGGGTGGAGATGCATCTCCATGGAAACCATCTAATCAAAAGTTACCACCCACATTGGGTGGGTCACATCTCTATGGAAACAAACAAAAAGATTCCACCCAGCAATATCGAATGAGAATTAAACAGCATGGCTTTTCTGGGGCACATGACAGTTTCAAACTAGCACAATACATAACAGCTTCAAACCAGCACGGAGATACAGTAATGGTTCAGGATACTTATATTGGCTCAATCGTTTTCTGTTTTGAAGTTAATATGCAACTTCACATAAATGGGAGAAGCATGGCTGTTAAAGGCATTGGCACTCAGAGGTCTATTTCATTGTTATTCATTCGATGTCTTATTATTTCATCTTTATTTTCAGACAACAACAGTTGAAAATACAGGAACAAAGTGAAGGAGAACACTTACATAATTATGGCAAGTTCTTCTCTCACTCACAATGCTCCTCTGCCATCTACTTTCCTGACCTCACCTAGATTTTGGCCTCATTACATATCTACAGATGCTTTTAAACCAGGGGCTTTGAAATTTGAGAGATTAGGGTCTGAGTTCCGGCTCTGTTATTAACTATGTAGCATTGAGAAAGTTACTTAACCTCTTGGAGCCTCAACTTCTTCATATGTAAAATAGGGAAGAATATGAGTACTCATAGCTGATGTGAGGATTAAATGGGATAATAGTTAACATATTGGTAGAGATCAAGTACGGGCTGTAAGAGGTTGTGAAGACCCCTCCTCTGGGGACAGGACACTTGTAGGGGTGTTGGTACTCTCTTGTAGACTTTTCTCTATAGACCCCACCAGGTGCTCACAAAAAAAGATTGATGGAAGGCAAGACAGTGGCATAGGGAGGTGCAGATAGTCCTCTAGAGCAACTAGTAAGTAGCAGGAACCATATGGAACAACTGTTTGGGGGACATCCATGACCAGACACACATTGTACACCAGTCTGTAGTGGGTAGAAGGGCCAAGATCAAAGCACAGAACTGTGATTAAAGCTTCCAACCAGTGGAAGCTGGCGGCCCTCCCCCTACTGACACAGCGGACTGCTGGAGACACTTTCTTGTGGGAAAAAGAAGCAGACTCGACTAGGAGAAAGGGAAGGTAGCTCAGCCAAGCTCCAATTGCATTTTTTTTTTTTTGGTGCCCCCGTGTGAGGATAAATTACAATTTTAATGAACAAATCTGGACTGCTAAATACAAGCTCTGAACATAGGTAAATCCAGAGAAAGAATGCAAGTAGGTTTCTCTCTTCTAGCAGAGAGGTAGGGATTGATAAAGGAAAACCAAATCCAACGAAACCAACCAACAAACAAATCCCCCAAAACCAGAGTCTTCTGGAGTCAGCTGAGCTTAGAATACTGGAAAAGGGCTGTGCCCTTTTATAGAGCTGGGTACCAGCTCTGGCTCTTGACTGGTGACCCTTGGAGGATGGCTCTGTAAAGGTATTTTATCTCTCTCTCTCTTTTTCAAAAAGTATTCTAAGTTGCTCATTTGAGAAAAACCTCAAGCATTTTCAATTTCAGCTTGACCTAGGCAAGGGCAGAGCCAAGATAATAAGTCAAGTGAAGGACCTAATTCCTTAAAGGGCATATCTTTCCCAAGAAAAGGGGGTTGCCAGCTCAAATGGTGGCCTTTCTTAAGAGCATTCAGATCCCAGGGGCTGGAACCAGAAACAGTTTAACCTCCCTTCCACCTCAATCTGTCTTAACCACACCCCTGGCAGACTGAGAACTAAAGTCTCCACATCACATTATGCCAGTGGGGAGGAGCAGGCTGACAAGGAAAAGCACAGAGTCCAGAGACTCTACATGAAAGTCAGACAACCTGCTGGGTCTCATCCTCAGGGAAACTTGATACTGCTTACACACCTTCCTCCTGAGACCTGAGCCTATCTTGTAGGGGAAAATCTGTTTGGGATCAATCATATCTGGGGAGATAGTCCTCAAAAATGGTTCCATGTGGCAGGCCAAGAACCAGAAAAATAAGAGTTGAAAAATTTTGAACAGCTAAGTAGAAGCTATGCTAAAGGTCTAGAATAATTTGAATTGAGAACCAAAAAACAAAAACAAAACAAAAAACAAAATACAAAAACCAACCAAGAAAAACCTAGGTAAAAGAGTGAAAACAACCTCCAGAATAAACTAATCAAGGAAACCAGTTGTTGAGACACCAACAAAAAATTATGAGTCATACTAGGAAAAACAAAGTTTAGTTAAAGGAACAACTAACTTTTCAAATAAGATACAGGAGTTGAAACAATGATTTACTGTTCAATAAAACATGCTAAATCAAGTCAAAAATCAAATTGACAAGTTGAGGGAAGATATGGTAAAAGAGATAAAGATTATAAAGAAGACATTGGGTAACTATAAAGAACTCAAAAGCTTGAAAAAACAAATGGCAGAACTTATGGGAATGAAACACAATGGATTACAGAGAAGAAAAGATTTAACAAAAGAGTATGATTGCTGAATCATTATATCAATATTTCTTTTAGTCTCCAGTGTCTTAGAGAAGCTAGAAGGAAAAATCTAAAATTGTGGAACTGTAGCCCATACCAAACTCTGAAAACTATTCTATAACTAATTGTTGCAGTGTGCTTTGAGATTTACTGCTTTTTTGTATGTTATTTTTCACAATAAAAAACACAATGGAGACGTATAACAGCAAATCTGAAGAGGAAGAAGAAAGGATTAATGAACTACAGGACAGGACATCTGAAATCCTTCACACAAAAGAACAGATAGGGAAAAGAATGGAAAAATATGAGTAGGAAAAAGAACAGATAGGGAAAAGAATGGAAAAATATGAGCAGGAATTAAGGAATTAAATGACAAAATGAAGCCCAAAGGAATACATTATAGGTGTTCTAGAAGGAGAAGAGAAGGGAAAAGGGGCAGAAAGAATAATAGAGGAAATTATCACTTAAAAATTCACAATTCTTACAAAAGACATAAAATTACAGATCCAAGAAGCACAGTGTACCCCAAACAGAATAGACATGCATAAACCTACTGAAAGAAACCAATCAGATTGTCAAATGCCAAAGGCAAGAGAAACTTCTGAAAGCAGCAAGAGAACAGCAATCCATCACATACAAGGAAAGCTCAATAGGACTATATGCGGGTTTCTTAGCAGAAACCATGGAGGCAAGAAGGCAGTGATATGATATATTTAAGATTCGGAAAGAGAAAAACTGCAGACCAAGAATTTTATATCCAGCAAAACTGTCCTTCAAAAATGAAAGAGATGATGAATATACAACTATGTGATGATATTGTGAGCCATTGATTGCATACCATGTATGGAATGTTTGTATAAGAACGTATGTGCTTGTATGTTGTTGCATCAATAAAAATTTAAAAAAAGAAAGAGAATTTAAAATATTTTCAGACAAACAGTCACTGAGAGAGTTTGTAAATGAGAGACCAGCTACATAAGAAATACTAAAGGGAAAACCACAGGCAGGTGAGAAAAGACAGGACAGAGAGGTCTGGAGAAAAGTGTAGAAAGGAAGAATATCAGTAAAGGCAAAAACAGAAAAAAATATAAGATATGACATATAAAATCCAAAAGACAAAATGGTAGAGGAAAGTGCTGCTTTTACCATAATAACATTAAATGTCTATAGTGTAGTAACATTAAATGTTAATGGATTAAATTCCCCAATCAAAAGACAGACTAGCAGATTGGATTAAAAACAGGACCCATATATATGCTGTTAACAGAGACTCACTTTAGACCCAAGGACAAAAATAAATCGAAAGTGAAAGGCTGGAAAAAGATATTTCATGCAAACAACAACCAGGAAATAGCAGGGGTAGCTATACTAATATCCATCAAATTAGACACTTCAAATGTAAAATAATTAAAAGAGATGAAAAAGGGCACTATGTATTAATAAAAGGAACAATTCATCAAGAAGACATAACAGTCATAAATATTTAGATACCAAGCCTGAGTGCCCCAAAATACATGAGGCACACACTGACAACACTGAAGAGAGAAGTAAACACCTCTATAGTAATAGTTGGGGACTTCAATTCCCTGCTTTCTCAATGGATAGAACATCTGGACAGAGGATCAATATGGAAATAGATGTTGAATAACATAATAAATTTGTCTTAACAAATAATTGCAGAATATTACACCCCACAACAATAGGATACACATTTCTCTCACGTGCTCATGGATCATTCTCAAGTGTAGACCATATGCTGGATCATAAAGCAAGTTTAAATAAATTTAAAAAGTTTAAACTACCTAACTCATTCTATGAAGCCAACATTACCCTAATATGAAAGCAAGACAAAGAAAAGGAATTACAGACCAATCCCTTTAATGAATATAGATGCAAAAATCCTCAACAAAAAACTCTCAAATCTAATCCGGTGTCACACTAAATGAATTATACAGCATGACCAAGTGGGATTTATTCTAGATATATAAGACTGGTTCAGCACCATAAAATTAATTAATGTAATACATCACATCAATAAATCAAAGCAGAAAAACCACATGATCATAGTGATTGATACAGAAAAGACATTTGACAAAATTCAACATCCTTTCTTGATGAAAAGCACTTCAAAGAATAAGAACAGAAGGGAACTTCCACAACATAATAAAGGGAATATATGACAAACCCACAGCCAACATCATATTCAATGGGGAAAGTCTTGAAATCTTTCCCTTTAAGATCAGGAAAAAGACAAGGATGCCCACTATCACCATTGTTACTCAACATTGTACTGGATGTTTTAGCTAGAGCAATTAGACAAGAAAAACAAATAATAGGCATAAAAACTGGAAAGGAAGAAGTAAAACTTTCACTGTTTGCAGTTGACATATATAAAATAAAAAACCTATAGCAAAACTTCTAGAGCTAATAAATGAGTACAGCAAAGTGGCAGGGTAAAAGATCAACACCCCAAAATCAGTAGAGTTTTTATACACTAGTAATGAGCATTCTAAGGTGGAAACCAAGAATAAAAATTCCATTTACAATAGAAACCAAAAGAATAAAGTATTTAGGAATATATTTAACCAAGGGCATAAAAGACTTATACATGGAAAACTATAAGAAATTGCTAAAAGAAATCAAAGAGACCAAATAAATGGAAGGACATACTGTGCTCATGGATTGGAAGACTAAATATAGTTAAGATGTTGATTCTACCCAAATTGATTTATAGATTCAATGCAATCCCAATTAAAATCCCAACAGCTTACTTTGCAGAAATAGAAAAACCAGTAACCAAATTATTCGGAAGGGCAGGTGCCCCAAATAGCTAAAAATATTTTGAGAAAGAAGAATGAAGCAGGAGGTCTCATACTACTTAACTTTAAAGCATATTACAAGCTACAGTGTTCAAAACAGCATGGTACTGGCATAAAGATAGATATACCGACCAATGGAATCTCACTGAGTGTTCAGAAATAATCCCTCTCATCTATGGACAACTACTCTTTGATAAGGCAGTCAAGCCAACTCAACTGTTCAGAACAGCCTCTTGAGTAAATGATGTTTGGAGAACTGGTTATCCATATCCAAAAAGAATGAAAGAGGATCCATATCTCACACTTTATACAAAAATTAACTAAAAATGAATCAAGCCCTAAACATTAAAGCTAAGACCATAAAATGTTTAGAAGAAAATGTAGGGAAATATCTTATCATTCTTTTGAAAGGATGTGGTTTCCTAGACCTTATACACAAAGCTCAAGCAATGAAAAATGAAATAGATAAATGGGATCTCCTCAAAATCAAACACTTTTGTGTATCAAAGGACTTTGTCAGGAAAGTAAAAAGGCAGCCTATACAATGGGAGACAATATTTGGAAACCACATATGAGATAAGGGTTTGTTATTCAGAGTATATAAAGAGAATTTATACCTCAACAACCAAAAGACAAATAACCCAACTGAAAAATGGGCTGAAGACATGGATAGACACTTTTCAGAAGAGGAAGTACAAATGGCTAAAAACATATGAAAAGATGGTCAACTTCATGGGCTATTAGGGAAATGCAAATCAAACCACAAGTGTTGGAGAGGATGTGGAGAAAGAGGCACGCTTATTCATTGTTGGTGGGCTTGTAGGACGGTGCAACCATTCTGGAAGGCAGCTTGGTGGTTCCTCAGAAAGCTAAGTACAGAATAGCCATATGATCCAGCAATCCCATTATGAGGTATATTCTTGGAGGAAATGAAGACAAGGACACAAACAGACATTTGTACAGCGATATCTATAGCAGCATTATTCACAAATTGCCAAGAGATGGAAACAGCTCAAGTGTTCATCAATGGACCGGTGGCTAAATAAGCTGTGGGATATACATATGATGGAATATTACACAACTCTAAGACAGAATAAAGTAATGAAGCATGCAACAATGTGGATGAAACTTGAGGACAATATGCTGAGTGAAATTAGCCAGAAACCAAAGGCCAAATAGTTCACTACTATGAACTAACATTGAGTGAACTTTGAGAATTAAAGTTGAGAACACAGGTTATCAGAAGATAAGAAAGAGGGTAGAGATTGGGCATTTGACGTTGAAAGAGTACAAAATATTCAATAAGACTGATTGTCTGGAAAGGAATAGCATAATACCATCTGATGGCAGCACAATAGTGTAAGTACACTGAATGAACTTGAGTATATGATTGAAAGAGGAGGGCAAGGAGCATATTTGACACCTGAAGGAAAGACAGAGGATAAAGACTGGTATGGTATAACTTAGAGATGCCTAGAGTGAACAATGAGGGTGATTAAATGTACAAATATAAGAATGTTTTAACATGAGGGAGAACAAATGAATGCCAGCTTTGCAAAGTGTTGAAAATGGGATGGTATGGGGTGGGGAATGCAATTAATGCAAACTAGGGTCTATAGTTAGCAGTGACATTGCAGTATGCTTCCATCAAACGTAACAAAGGCAATATGCCAAGGCTCAATGTCAATAAGCGGGGGATATGTAGAAGGAGTATGGGATTCTTTGTGGAAGAAGTAGAAATGTCCTCATACAGATTGTGATGAAAAAGTTATAGCTATGTGATTATACCAAGAACCATTGATGTTTTACTTAGGTCAGACTGAATAATGTGTGAATAAAACAGTTTAAAAATAAACAGAGAGATACAAGTACTGGAGAAAATGTGGAGAAAGAGATGTACCTGTTCACTGTTGGTGGGGAGTAGAGTGGTGCAGCCCCTCTGGAGGGCAGTGTGGTGGCTCCCCAGGAGGTAGGAGTGGAGCTGTCATATGATCCTGCAACTCTGTAGTTAAGTGGAGGAACTGAGAGCGAGGACAGGAATGGACATTTGCACACTGGTGTTTATGGTGGCAGTGTTTGAGATTTACAATGGGTGGAGGTGGCCTAAGGGTACAATGACTGAGGAATGGAAGAGGGTACTGTGGTATATACCTACAATGGACTACTGAGTGGCTGCAAGAAGGAATGAAGTTGTGAGGCATGCAACTAGGTAAATGAACCTCGAGGACAGTAGGTTAAGTGAAATAAGTCAGAAATGAAAAGACAAACATTACAATGCTTCACTAATATGGACTAATTATTATAGTGTGCAAACTCCAAGAACTGAGTTCAAGAGCATACGTTATCAAGTGAAGGCCTATTGTAAAGGCTCCTAGACTGTAAACTCTTACAACAGTCACACCAGTTCTAGATTTGTAACTGTTATTTCTAAATTCTGAGATACTGAGTTCTTGGTGTATAACCCGGTCATTCCCTGGAATTTCAGGTATTTATGTGATACCTGAGACTCGAGCTAGAGTTCTGCAGCTACAAAAGTCAGCATTAACCCATACAGCAACTGTTAAAAACACTGAAAAAGAGACCAGACTTCAATTAGAGATATGAATGAAGCTAATCTGGGTAGGACTAAGGTAAATCAGACTAAAGGGTAAAGGATAATATTGACTGTATTTTAAAACTTCAAGTTCTATGTGAGAACAAAGGAAGAGATTTTTATTGGTGCAAAATTTGTATTTTGGGTAGCACACCATCTGATTTAACTTGTATGGCCAGCTTATTCAAACACCATAATTTTAAGGAGCCTTGAATAGGCAGTGAGATCTTTTTGGTTTGTACAGGTTGGTGTGATGTCCCAATACAGTTCACAGTAGTCTGGGCAGAAGATTAAAAAGTATTTGCAAAGTCTCCTTGAGGCACTGGGGAAAAAGTTGGAAATATTAAACTTCCCCACTTGGGGAAGACCTTATATTCTTTCAAGCATTGGTGATTGCTAATTTGATAGCCCCAATTTGGGGCCAGCCCTCATGAAACGTTCCTGCAGGGGAGAAGCCAAGCCTACTTATGATTATGTCTAAGAGTCACTCCCAGAGAACCTCTTGTTACTCAGATGTGGCCTCGCTGTCTAAGCCAACTCTGCAGGTGAACTCACTAGCCTCCCTCCTAAGAGGGACATGACTCCTAGGGGTATAAGTCTACCTGGCAACAGGGAACAGGACTCCTGGGGATGAGCCTGGCTCTGGCAACGTGGGAGTAAGAAAAGCTTCTGAACCAAAAAGGGGAAGAGAAATAAAACAAAATAAAGTTTCAGTGGCTGAGAGATTTCAAATAGAGTCAAGAGGTCATTCTGGAGGTAGTGTATAGATATCCCTTTTCAGTTTGGGGGGTATTGGAGTAGCTAGAGGAAAATACCTGAAACTTTTGAACTGTAATCCAATAACCTTGATTCTTGAAGATAGCTGAGTAAGTACAGAGCTTTTAAGGTGTATTCGTGTAATTGTGAACACCGTGTGACTGACACTCCCTTGATCCAGCTTATGGACAGATGGGGGTGCATGGGATATTTTAGGTGTCCTTTTCTACTTTTATTTTTAACTTTTATTCTTATTTTAATTTTTTTTGGAGTAATGAAAATGTTCAAGACTCTATTGTGATGATGAATGCACAGCTGTATGATGATATTATGAACCATCGATTGTACACTTTGGATGATTATATGATATGTGATTATATATCTCAATTTTACAAAAAAGGACGCAGATCTGGCTTACCCCTTATCTTCAGTCCAGTCTTGATGCCTTAGATGCTCTAGCCAGCAACCTCCTGTTTCTCTTCTCTGTTATACACATGAATTGTCAATCCTTGACATTCTTTCCCTCCCTGGTGGCTTTTCCTGCTGTCTCTGTGGCTCCTAGACTCTGCTTTTGGACACACCCAAATCTCTTTCTCAGCAAATGCTCTTATAATTGGAACAGTACAGGATTTGGGAAAAAAGAGAACTGGGTTCTTGTCTTAGCTTGGACTTTGCTCCCGATCGGCTTTGTGTCATTAGCAAGGTCAAGGCAGGGTTAGAATTAGGAGGGTGGTTGGCTGATGAGCAAAGGGCAAATTCCAGGGAGCAGTCAGGCAGGCTTCAAGGAGAAACATATCTTCGAGAAGAACAGCAATAAATGGCTCCCAAGGGCCAAGGGACCCCACCTGAGTGAGTCATCTAAGATCAAGAATAACAAAGTAGGGAAAAGGGGAGGGTAGTAAAATAGTTCAGAAAAGTTACAAAAAGAATAAAAATCTATAGAAGCAGATGGTTCCTGCCACTCATTTCTTTTCTTGCGGGAGTGTCCATATGTCCCTTCTCTGCATGCGTACTTAATAAACTTTCTACCAGCCTACTCAATTTGTGCTATGCTCTTGAATTCTTTTTTGTGGTGCAGCCAAGAACCTAGACCCAAATCTGGCAACATATTTTGGTGAGCCAGCCTGGAGGCAATTCTCTCCGACTGTCTGGACTGGTAAGTCATGGCTATTGACTGGGAGGCTTGGCTGCATGCTTTTCTTTTTCTTCTAGTCTGGCTTATTGTTATTCTTGCCTATGTTGTCATGCAACTCTGGTCTCTAGGAATCTGGGGACTCTGAGCTGACTCTCCAAGGACATAATCCCCGTCTACTCAGAGTCCTCTGGTTCCCTCTTAGAGGTGGCAGGAGCCCATCTCTAAGCCACACAGATACAAGGAGACTCAGAGCAGTGGGTGATGCTGCCCTTGAGTCCTGACTATGGGCTTCTCCCCACATTGTGCAGGAGTCCAGTAGGAGCCAATTCAACCCCCCACTTCCCTTGGTCTTTCTCTTTCTCTTGCTCATCTTGGCTCTCTGAGATTCCCCACACTCTTTCCTCTCCTCTGGGGACACAGACCCTTCCTCCTGTTGATCTATTCCTTTTCTTCTCTCTTTGAAAGAGATCCTCTCCCCTTCATGAGAGTCTCCTTTTTCCTTTACTCTGTTTCTATGTCTTCTGAGATGTTCATCTTTTGTAACACAGGACTCTTGTACCAAACAAAGTGTTCTCTTTGACATTCTAGGGAGTCACCTTTGTTCTATGACATGAGATTTTGGTATTTTCCAATGGGATTGTCTCCCATCCAGGCCTTGATTGTTTAGTCTCTATTGATACCCACTGTGGCTGAATATAAAGCTTCCCTTCTTCTAGAACCTACTCACTATTTAGCTCTCAGGAAACAGGAAACAAGAGGACAAAAGCATTCCTGGTTGCATTGTCCTAGACTTCTCTCAGGTGGGGCAGGCCCCACCTTGGGAGTGTAGGTCTCGACATCTCCTAGGGAGGAATGTCCAGGGGATGCCCAGTGACATGCCCTGGGGATGCCTGGCGACTTTACTCCCCATGTTCTCAAGACACTGGGCCAGCAGAGAGGAAGGACTCTCAAAGAGCATTGTCCTGGAATTCTTCTGGGAACCTCCCCATGCTAGTTTGAAACTGCATGTATACTCAATAAATTTTCTACCTACTGCTCTATCTGTGCTGTGACCTTGATTTTATTCTTGTGGGTCTAGAACTTAGACCCACATCTGGTAACAGTTTTGCCTCATTGAACTTCTGTTTCCTCATATGGAAAATGGGGTTAACAATGCTATAAACCTTGAAGCAAAGTTGAACATGCTCAGTAAGTTAGATATACGTTATAGTGCATTAACAAAGATGAATTGGTTGGGAAATGCTAAAGACCAGTCTATCACACTTTACAATGGACTGTTCCTGTCATCTTACAATCATGCCAAACCTTGATGCTCATCAAACTTTCCCAGCCCTTTTTTATCTGGGGTAGGAGCAATTGGGTAGCAATTGTGCTTCTGTCCTACTGTATCTATCTTAAAAAATATAAAGGAAGCAGAAACTCAGACAAGCTAAGTCTTGGCCCAAGGGCACAGAGAGCTTGAAAACAAACAAGGATTTTGTATTCTCTCCTCTCCACCGCTAGGTCCTGCTAGGGTCTGTAGCAACTGTCAATGTTTACTGTTCAGTCTCAGTGGGTCTCAGAACAAGTAAGCAAACAAGGACTTCGTGAGTCAGGCCCGGAGATGTGGCTTTGACTCAATTGCTAATCAATCAGCAGGAGAACATTTGCCATTTCCTTGAATACATTCAGCCATTAAGTGGACAGACTGAGCACTTAAAACTTCACTAGATGAGTTAGTTGGAGAGTTAATGGTGCTGCCCAAACAATTTCAACTAATGGGTAGGGAGACAATGAGTGTGAGGTCTCCATTCACTTAACCTGGTAAAACTTATTCTCTCCTGTTCTTTTATTTTTAGCAGTAATTTGCCCTTTTGGATGACTCTCAATTAACTTAGCAACATTCCTTTTATTGAGGAAATAATTTGAGAACCATGAAGTTCTGTCACGCACTGCAGTGTCCTTAGGAACATTCTATGCCTTTAAAAATTTAAATTTATTTTTTTTTTGTTCTATGGTTTTTTGAGTCTCACAGTTCTTTGAGCATAGTAAGCCCTTGATATAACTTTATTAATTTGGTTTGATTAAATGTAGAAAATGTTGCATTCTAGTTCAATATTACTTAGAGCCTTTTTGCATTGAAGCAGTTCGTATAATTAAGTAGGGCACACAATACCCTCATTTCTCCAACATTAGGAAGACATCTCATCAGTTTGAAAACACATTTTTGGCTGTATTGGAAAGCAGCCTTATGTTTTTCTTCCTTTACTCTCTGTGCTGGTTTGAATCTGTTGTGTACCTCAGAAAAGCCAAGTTTTTAAATTCTCATTCAATATTGCCAGGAGGGATCTTTTTTATTGTTTCCATGGAGATGTGACCTACCCAATTGTGGGTGGCAACTTTTGATTAGATGGTTTCCATTCAAGGTGGGGTTGCTCACTGGAGCCCTTTAAGAGGGAGCCATTTTGGAAAGAACTGACAGAGCCCACAGAGCCAGACACCTTTGGAGATGCATAAAGAAAACACCACTGGGGAAGCTGTTGAAGAAACCTGGAGAGAAAGCTAGCAGATGTCACCCTGTGCCTTTCCAGCTGAGAGACCCTGAACATCATCAGCCTTCTTCAACCAAGGTATCTTTACCTGGATGCCTTAGTTTGGACATTTTTATAGCTTTGCCTTAATTTGGACATTTTCATGGCCTTAGAACTGCAAGCTTGCAACTTGATAGATGCCCCTTTTTAAAAGCCATTCCATTTCAGGTATATTGCATTCCATTAGCTTTTTTTTTTTTTACATGGGCAGGCACCGGGAATCGAACCTGGGTCCTCTGGCATGGCAGGCAAGCATTCTTGCCGCTGAGCCACCATGGCCCACCTGCATTCCATTAGCTTTTACAAACTGGGACATTCTTCCATCCTGAATGGCCTGGCCTTTGAAAATACAGTGTCAGGCCTGGGACAGTGCCCAAGGTGCCTTAGTGTCAGCACCAATCTGGGGAGAGAAAGAGCTGTGGCTATTATGTGTCCGTGTGGAGCAAGAATGAAGCTTCACATTTAGGGCAGGCCACAAGACTTGAGAGGCAGATGGAAATTTATCTCTGTATGTGAAACCAACTAAGTTCATGAGCTATCTCTTTTCATTTCAGAGGGAAATTCAACTAATCTAGATTAGTATGGGTTTTCTTAGTCTAATCCAGTGACTTCTGATAATTTTGATAGTCCTATAACTGAGAAGTTAGGACTTAAGCATTATATAGATATTCCTATTTTTCCTTCTTGTATATTAGAGTAGACAGAGGGAAATATATGAAATTTCTGAACTGTAATCCAGCTGCCTTGTTCTCTGATAATGATTGTATAGCCTTTATCTTGTATCCTTGTGATAGTAAAAACCTTGTGATTGACCCTCACTTGCACTCATTCTATCTGGCTTCTTGACTTTGGAGTCCTGTGACCACTAAAGACAGCCCATGATATTTATTAATGAAGGGACCTGGGTCAGCCCCAAACTAACCCACCCCAATTCCCAAGTTATCTTGATAACCAAAACTGGATCTAACCAAAATGGGCCCGCCTGATATGCACAGTAGCTTAGATTTTAGTCTCTAAGCAATCTATACCTCATTCTGATGCTACAAATCACACCCATCGTCATATTAAGGCTGCCATTTTCCTACATATGTTCTGTGACTAAGCATGTAATCAATCTGCACATACTTAACAATTAGATCACCTCTAATTACATCTAATGGAACCACTGTGCTCAGTGCATGAGCGCATCATAAAACCTGCCCACCTTTTTTTTGGGGGGGTGCATGGTCTGGGAATCGAATCCGGGTCTCCCACATGTAAGGCGAGCATTCTACCACTGAACCACTGTGCACTCATTTGCCCATCTTTTTTCTTTTTTTTTTTTTAGCATGGGCAGGCACCGGGAACCAAACCCGGGTCTCCAGCATGGCAGGCAAGAACTCTGCCTGCTGAGGCACTGTACCCTGCCCTGCCTCTCTCTTGATACTATAAGATCAGCAGAATTACTGCAGTTAGGGGAGACAGATTTTTTGGGCCAATAGGCCATCTGAGCTTCTACTTCATACCTAGCAATTGACTCATTCTTTCTTGAGTCAATCCAGCAGACATCCGATATCTCAGGAATTGGTCACTGAGCACACTGGACAGAGAACTCACAGCCTTTGTCTGCTGTCCAAGTTCTGCCTGCATGTTAGGGTTCACCTCCCCCTGGAGGGTCTCCTCACTAATCCTCCAGTCCTGATTCTTCTGGTTCTGTTGGTCCCTGAGGTGAGCCTCCATCCAGGTCCCATCCATCCCTGCTTTGGGAGCCTCCTGCTGGTCCTTCTGATGCATTCCTCTTTGCCATCTTTTGGCAAGCATTTAAGCTTTTCTTTCAGGCATCTTCTGCACATGCAGAACTTCTGCAGGCCATAAGGAGCTCCAGGTAAACAGGGGCATTCTGTTCATGTGGCCCGTTCTCCTTGATCCCTTCCTCCTGGGGGGTTCTTTGCTTTTGAAAGGGCAAGTGAAGACAAGGCCCACGGGACCTTTTTCTGCCAAGGTCCCTAAAAATCAAGTTGTACCATGGTTCAAAATGCACAGATTAGCACCAAATACTGTCAAAGTGCCTTCCAAAGCTTACTACTTAAATGGAGTTTACACTAGCACCAATGCAAAGGTACACAACACAAGGCCATCTGTGCCCCTGGCATTCTGACAGCTCTGGCCACTGAGTGATGTCTTGATCATTATACCACTAGCATCAGACCTCACATATAAAGTCAGACACATTTTCCAAACTGAAGGACTTTCCCAAGGCTTTGGATATGAATTAATGAGAACTCAGGTTAAATAACATTTTAGGTATAGCAAGGCACTGAAAATGGAGAAGGGGAAAAAAAGCCAAAATAAATTGGACTGACAGCAGGAGAATGATCAAGAGATTAAAAAAAAGAAAGGAGCAAAATAATGCAGGCAGGAAAGGCTGTGAAAAACTGTACGAGGCTGTTAGTGGGACATAATGTGGCGCATTTAATATTTTCCAAATAATCTTCCATTTTCAGCAATGATTGAACCTCAGTCTTGCACATCAGTACAGGTTCATATATCTTGTGTGTGAATAGCCAAAGTCCTCAGAAGCTTTTTTTTTTTTTTTTTTAATTTGCATATGGGCAGGAGGCACCAGGGATCGAACTCCAGACCTCCAGCACGGCAGGTCGGAGCTCCGCCTGCTGAGCCATGGCAGCTGCCCCTCAGAAGCTTTTTTGATTGTTTTGATCACCTCCCACCCCGCGATGTCCCTTATCTGTGCTTTGGAAAGTATTTCTCTATAACCAGCTACAGAGCTGCTTTTTCACAAACACAACCTTCAAAGGGTAAGCTAGGTTCATTTTTGCCACTTTTCCCTTTGGTCCAAATGGTGTATTTCCCTTGAAAATTTTTTCCATTCAGATGGTGGTCAGTGCTTATTCCACCACCACCCACCCCGCACACCCGCCCCAACTTATAACCATTACCTTGAATCATGAGCAAGAAACACCACCAACTTAAGGAGAAAGAATTGCTGTTGCTTGTTCTCAGTGAGCAGGTAGCAGTTACATAGAGAAAGGAGCTTCTGGTAAGGCTCCTAATTAACCTGAAAACTCCTGTGAGAAACAGTCACACCAGCACCACCAGCCTGCAGGTTCCACCCCATGAATCCCACTTGCTATTTCAGTTGTTATGGAAACCGACCACATTGCTTCCTAAAGATTTCACTATTCCCACAAATATTTGTTTTTCAAGGCATCTATAAGATACCCAAATGGGTGGAGGAGCACAGACGAGGAGGCTAGCAATTAGTGAGAATTTCACAGGGAGCAAGAACTTAAACTTGATCTTGGGGCATGATTAGACAGTGGAGAAGACAGCTCAAGTGAAAGGCCTGGCAAAAGAGAGCCCTGTTCAAAAGATAATACTCAGGCATGGTTGGAGCTGAAGGCTCACCTGGGGGTACAGTGGGAAATGGGAAGGACAGATTGTGCCCGACAGGAGAGTGCTCTGAAGGCCAATTTGAGGAGTTTGGACCTTTTTGTGGGGAAGAGGGAACTATTGGACAGTTTAAAACAGAGGAATAATGCTTTAGGAATAATAATTTTACTTTTAGGACTAACTGCGAGGTTATCAACCTATCCTCTGACTAATATTACAGCTGCACTGTGGCTCTGGTAGATGCTAAGACAATAATTTGAAAGTGAAAAATTCAGCCGTATTTTCATATAGGCAAACTTATACTCGATCCATTGAAATCAACCAACTCTTGTTTATTTAAAACCCATCAAAGCAGCTATTGATGTGCCTGTGACAACCTGAGTATTTTTACAAGCTTCAAATTGACCTACAATAATGCAGTCCTAAATTACCATTCTGCCATCTGTCAAGAAAGTATTTAAAACCAAGGTCTTAATTCTCAAGCAGAGTACAATAAATACTTTAGAAGAAGAGCAGTTGATTTTCCTTGTATCACAGTGACTTTGTACCTTATGCCTAAACAGTAAGCTGAATTTTTTTTTCCCCAAAGTACTGACTGATCAATAAGTTGAACTACAGGAGAGTTCGGTTAGAAATAAGGAAAACCTTTTGCCCAGACCAACAGTTCTTAGAGCATAGTCTATGGAGCTCTCAAGCTTTGTCTGATGCCAAGGCTTTTTACACATTCTATATGACCTTCTGAAGCTCAGAGGATTTAATAATAGGTGAACTGATGTGGTCTCAATGGTTAGTTTTGCCTGGACAGATAGAAGTGGCATTTGAAAACACATTTCAAAATTCAACCGTGAATGGTAAACAATGGGGAATTCAGAAATAACATTACTCCTATAGGCAGAAACAACAACTACAAAATATACTGTACTATTTTTATGAGCTTTTTTGGCCATGAAAAAAAGCCCCACAGATGTCTATGTGATAATAAATGCTCTTACTTTGAACTCCTAGACAAGAAGTTTAAATGGGTTACTCCTCTTTCTCCTATGGCCCTTAAAATAAAAGTTGGACAGAAAATACATTTCACTGTGTACAGCCTGAGGCCAAGAAAATTGATTATAAAATATTTTATTACTGTATAGCAAAACTAAAGTATTTCACATTCTTTAGAGTACTACTTTTTCTATCCTGAAAAAAATACAAGGCAAAAGCAATGTAAAACTGTATAAATGAAAGCTACAATCTAGAAGACTAGAGGATGTTAAACTAACCAAAAAAGGATTAAAACATCAAAAGAGAGTGATGTCAATTGTTTTATTTCCCCTCCAAGTTGTTATTATTCACAACTGTATTAGGAAATTTGAGGGTTGTTACTCACCAATCATGAAAATAATTTTATACTTCCTCAAGTCTTCCATAAAGCCTTTAAAATAAGAATAATTTAAATTACTGACAAGAAATACTGCATTGAAACCCTGGTTTTATTCATGTTATGCAAAATCCAAATCTTGTAGTTTTATTTGGTAAGAAGTTTGAAGTTGGGTAAATGTGTTAATAGACCATAATTAATAAGTACCGATGACCATTTCAGCCTTATTCCCACCTTCAGTTAATCAATTTTACGTGGCAAAAAGGTAAAGTCATTAAATAATATAAATCACAACGAAAGCTAATTTTTAAAATTAATCTTAAATTTTCATAAGTGTTCCAGCTAGTGTTTTGTACATCTTTAAACATTTGCTACTCTCCCTTTTCACAAGCAGAGAATATGAAAGAAAATTTTTTCAAATAGTCTCTATTTATAGCAGATGATGCTATTTTCCATGGAAGATAATGCTATAAAATTTTCCTTTTAAAATAAATGTATTTAAGTAAAAACAATAAGTCAACTTAAATAAAAATATTAAATAAGTAGTATATAGTGTGGTGATGAGGCAAATGAAGAAGGATGTGATTGTAGGCTGAAATTTTGGGAACCATGTTTTAAGGCAAAGAAATGATTAATGTTAGGAATTATAGACAAAGCAAAACCTTCTGGAATTTGTGGAGCCTTAAAGGACTTCCAATTGTGGTGTGGTGGGAAGCCCTGCTGGGTGGGCAGATGAGAATTATATTTCTGGTCCTGATGCCAACTGGCTGGACTCAGACAACTGACTTCCTCTCCCTGAACTTCGGTTTCTCCATCTGTAAAATGAAGGGGCCGGACCCAGTGATCTCTAATGTTTCTTTGGGTTCAGACAGCTGCAATCCTGTGGTTCTGGAAAATGAACGGGCAACGTGAAGGAATGGTCCCCTTTGTCCCCTGGCCAAAATTATGATGCTATTATGGCTGTATGTTTTAGATAGCCTCCTGCAGTAACCCTCATTCTGTGGGCCCATGGGGTGGGGTGAAGGTCTCCTGAAAGGATGATTGCAGCCACAGATCTGAACCGGCATGTGCTCCATGTGTGAGCTCAGGGTCTCTGGACTCAGAAAATGCCAACAGTTTCCACTTGAGTCTGAAATCTGGGGATCCTCAAATTGAAAAAAAAAAAAAGATTGAGTGTGAGGACCAAGGGACAGGAGAAACAACACTCTACCTGAGGCTATTTCAGAGTGGAACAGAGACAAGCAATCACCCCTGCATTAAGGCCACAGGGCTTTGTTTAAAATGACTGGACTTCAGGCGACAGTGGCTCACCGGGCAGAGTTCTTGCCTGCCATGTGGAGACCCGGGTTCGAAAAAAAAAAAAAAAAAGACTGGACTTCATACGTATTGAAGTCGGACCAGCTATAACAGGAGAGTTCATGTGCTGCCTTGCCAAGAGTTTTGGGGTGGATATTGTGGGTCAGTTCAGGATGCTGCTGAAGTCCAGAGTTGGAATCTGTGGGAACCATACAGGGAAGTGATTCTCCATCCTAGAGCGCCAGCCTGAGCAAACGAGAATGATGAGGCGCTTAAGAAGCCCTTGTAGGATAGACTCTGTCCTCGGGCTGGCTAACTTCTTAGCTGCTTAGTGCAGCACCCACGGAGGTGGGGCAGGCTCACTGCACATGAACAAGAACTACGATGGCTTCCAGAAAGATTGCCTTGATGTGCCAGGCAAGGATTCTCAATGAGCGAAGTGGGCCGGTGTGGAGTGTGGTGAACTTGTGGTCTTGGGAATTTAACATCCCAAGTCAAGTTTTTAAAGCACCACACTGGCCAAATAAAACACACCTGAGATTGGAGTCTTCCTTCAGCTCAACAGAAGTGAGGGCCCATAGAGTAACTGAAGATATTTGGAATAATTTATTAACCTCGTAATCCTCTGTGCTAAGGGAAGATACTTTACAAACTGCAACACTCATTGAATAGATATAAATATAGGTGCATGAAATTGAAAAATGAAGACTCAAGAGTTCAAAGATATTTGGTGTTTCCTGCTGGTACCTTGGGCCCCCAGGGTGTGCCTTCCTGATGCTGGGCTGCTGAGGTCCTTTGGGCTCCACCCTATGCACGGGGAACCTCAGGATGAGGGAGAGTAAGTGCTTATTTACCATCTTGGTGATAAATTGCAATTTTTACAGACAAAAATGAACTAATTGGACTGTGACTTACACATTATATTTTATAATGAAGGTAACTACTTTTGAAAGTTAGATCATTAGTCTGACTTTTATAAAAATTTATATATTCAATGGTACATTTTTGCAGGAATCCATTAGGAGAGCAAAAGAGAACTAGAGAGAGCGAGAGAGAGAGACAGAAAGAGACAGAGAGAAAAGAGCGAGAGCGCGCATGCACGCCTGGGTGAATGGGGCGTGAAGTGGAAGGAGAGAGGAGACAAAGTGCTAGAAGCAGAGGTAAGAGCCAAGTTTTGAATTTTGTGTCTTTGGAACCTTTTGCTTTTCAAATTGAAGGACGCATTTTTTTGTTATTTTTAACCAAACAGATGCTCTATTCTCTTTAAAGAATAGCCTATCATTATTAGAAAAATCCTGTTATCTGGAGGTTTCTGTTAAAGTCAGACAACTGCTGTGTCTGACGGGGTGACCCAATTGTGATGTCATGCTGTCAAGTCTGTGATTTTATCTTTCTGAAGGTGAGTGATGTTTAATCTACCTGCAATGTAGGAAAGTAGCTGTGCTTATTATTATTATTTTTATTTTTGCATGGGCAGGCTCTGGGAATCGAACCTGGGTCTCTGGTGTTATTATTGTTTTTTTGATATGATTGTATCCTATTCCATTTAAAAAAATAGTTATTTTAAAATAAATGATGGTATATTCATACACTATAATCTTTACAAATTAACACTGTGAAGAGTTTTTTATGACATGGGAACAGGCTTCTATTATGAAATGTACAAAAAACTTAGAGATACTATTTGTACATACATACTAATGCTCACCCATGTAGGAATAGATTCAGAGACAATACATTAGAATGAAATATACCAGACTGTTAACCATGATTATTTATAGCTCATAAAGTTATAGATGGTTTTAATTCCTACTTTCTACATTTCCCTTCAATTTTTTTTCCATAATGAATATGTTAATTTTTACAAACAGGAAAAAAGAAGCTCAGAGCATCAGCCGTCCCTTATACAGATGGGACAGAATTAATTATTTGTGCTTGGTTAACTGACAGCTATGCTATGGCTCATGTTTATGTGACTTTCCCCATGAATCGTTATGATGTCATTGGTGACTGATTTCCACATATTGCTATTGCCACTGTCCTCAAATGGCACTTTGTCCATCACCTCCTGCTCATGGCTCAGTGCAGGATTAGAGCCAGGTTCCTTTAAACAGCAAAATCATTTACTTGTATGTGCTCACAGTCAATGCAATAACCACATCTCCACGGACCATGTAATAACACTTATTACCGAGTGGAAATGTTAGCTGGTACTTTTACCTTTGGCGATCATGAGTGTTAAATTTTTGGGTATTCCCCGATTCAGTTGGTTTTATCTATTCTCAGCTACATGTATAGCTAATCATACTTAGATTTCTTTGAGTTTTTGTGAGGCTTTTAATATGATAAAAATGACAAAGCAGTGTAATTCTCGTGTTTCTTAGGCTGTGGTCCAATGGTATATGGCTTCTGCAGGACAGCAATTACTTTGCAGGAAAAAGATTCTGTACACCAATACATTTGAAGAATGGTGAATTAAGGTTAAGCAGCTGTGTTTACTGAGCATTTCTTGGAGCCCTGCTATGCTACTATTTACGTAAATTTTTCAAAGGGGATAATGTATTAGGCATTTCCCAACATTTGACTGGAACAGCCCATTTTCATTGAACCTCTGGGGGGTAATGTTTTTTGGGCACAGTTAGGAAATACATCTCTGGGTAAGGCAGCCCATGGGTTCTTTATATGGACTGAGAGGTGAGAGACCCGGAGTTCTCTCTTTAATTATATTCCCTGGCTAAGGGGAAAGAACTATTGGTGTTTACTGATCTCTTAGAAAGCATTTAATAAGAAAGACATGCTCAAAAAAAGCTACAAAAATGAAAACTTTGGTTTGAAAGGATAAAGGAAACTCACCTCCCATGGTGTCTTCTCCAAATACATTGAACTGGTCATCACCCTGTTTTTTTTAAAAAAAGTCACAATATTAAGATGATAACACTAATAAATATTGTGCTAAACTCTGCTGACATGAGCATATTTAACCTTCCAAACAACTCAGTGGGGGTGGGGGTGGGCACTCTTATTGTCCACATTTTCAGAAGGAAGCTGAGAATTAGAGAAGTTGTCCGAGGTCACCAGAAGTGAGGGGCAGAACCCGGATTTAAACCTGGGCCGTGTACTCCAGAGGCTATGTTCTCCTTGATCATTTCAGTATCTTGCCTCATTTTCTTGGAACATAAGCTATCTGTGGACAGAAAAGTTGTCTTCAAGAAGTCAAAACCCTCAGTTACTTGAAGCTCATGAATAGCTGTAGTCACAGCTGTTTTACTATTAATGCCACCATGTAAAGCTGGGGCTGGCAAACTCTTTCTTTCCATAAAGGACCAAACAGTAAACATTTTCAGTTTTGTGACCCACGTGGTCTCTGTTGCAACTATTTAATTCTGCCATGTATAGCGCAAAAGTAGCCGTGGACAATATGTAAATAAGCGGGAGTGGCTGTGTTCCAGTAAACTCTCTTATACAAAAACAGACAGTACCGAATTCTGCCTGCTGGCCGTAGTTTGCTAATCCTTGAACTGAAGTATGAAATACAGAAAGTTGTGAGTGGTCAGCTTTGATTAATGCTTGACTTTAGACTTTTTCATTTTATTTTCAATAGGTAATACATGCAAATGTGAGAATTCTCATTCTTACTTATGTCTCCATCCATCCCATTTCCCCATTTCCTCACTTTCTTTAGTTAATCACTTACAGAAGTTTTTCATGTATACTTCCAGATACACACAAACAACTACTTCCAAATACTCATGAATACACCTGAATAAAGAATTATTTCCATTTGTTTACACAGAAAGTAGCATACTTATACATGATATGTATTTATAATAGACACCCTATTCTTTAGTACTGTTCTTACTTACTTTTTCATTTCTCAATATATCCTGGAGAGCTTTCTATAGAATGCTCTTGGCTGTTTAGTATTTTACTGTATGGATTATGCCATTTTTTTTTGTTAGTTTATTTGTTAAATTAGTTCTTTTTTTATTATGGACCATTGAGTTGTCTTTGCCTATTTAAAAAAAAGTGGCACAATGAATAAACTTGAATTAATATCATTTTATACAAATGTAAGTATAGTTGTAGGATAAATTCCCAGAGGGAAAACTGTGAGATCAAAGAGTAAATGTATTTGTAATTTTGATAGATTTCTGTCAAACTGCTTTCCCTGGAGGCTGTACCTCTGTGGCTCATGCTTTACGGAGCCTCTTGCCTCTAATTCACTTTGGTGCAGGAGTCAGTTAAGTGAGGCTGCCTATTTGCATTAATGTTCCCTTGAGATAAACTGCCAAGAAAGCACTTTGAAGACAGAACCTTCCTGTTCTTTCTAGAACATACACCTTTGGGGCAAATTTACTGCTTGTTTTCATAGAGTTACCTGTTTATCCGGAGCTCTTCGAGGTGAGAGAAGATGGAATGGTCATTGAGGGGACACATTCCCATTAATTAACTCCTTTCCATGAATAGCAAAACATCAGTTATTCCTCAGTGAGCCTCCCACCCAGCTTCCTTTGTTAAAATCATTGCATTTCAGAGCTGGGATACAGGGACTGTCTAATCCAGCCATGCCATTCATTTTACAGATGAGGAAAGTGACACTGAGAGGTCATGCAAGGGGCCCACGGTCACGTCATCAGGTCCTTAATGAGGTCAGGGCTGGGGCAAGAACCACGTCTCTGACCACAGAGGAGGCTCTTGTGGAATTAGTTCCATCAGTTCAGGTCATCGGTGGTGGAAGCACCTGGCACGTGTACCGTCCCCTAGCTGCTGCTAAGGGCTCACAGAAGTCTAGCCCCTGCCTCAAGCTGAGGGCAACTTTGTGGTGCAAGTAGTGCCCCAGACCGCCCTGTGGAATCATGCCGAAGCTAGAATCTAGCTGAGACCATATCCTTGCTCAGTTCTTAAACCTATGGTCTCTTTCCTGAGCGCCTTCCCTCAAACAAGCACTTGCAGGAGAATCCCCACCTCGGGCTCTGCTTCTAGGGAAGCTGACCTAACACAGGAACCTATTTGGAGCTATTAATGTGTTTGCCTAAGATCCAGTAAGATAGCAATGGGCTAAATAGTGCTTGCTGAAAACTGACTGTTCAATTTTTTATTGCTTAATTGTTTAATCTTTTATTGCTTGTCAAACAGCTATTGAATATATCCAGGTAATTTTAAAAGGGAACCACCAAGTCTTCTCCCTCAATTTTTCATATTATTGTTGGATTATCAGATTTAAACCCTCCTTCAAGGTGAAACTGTATCAGGTCTTTCTTGCACGTGTCTGTCATGTTTTGGGAGTTTGAGCAATGGTTATTTTGAATTCATAAAACAGTACATCATGTTGCAAAAGGGCCTAGTTGACCTGAATTTGGCTTCTTGAGTCTGTCCATAGCTCTTATTCATGGCCTTCTATTCTGTTTGCTCAAATGTCTTGAATGAGCTTTATTTTCATTAGTACGTTGATAGTAAGCAGGTGTCTGGGACAGACAAGTAGCCATCATGAGCTCTCGGCCAGGAATGTGGTGCTGGCATTCACTGACACGAGAGTCCAGGTGAGCAGGATGTTTGATTGGAGGGTGTTATTTTCCAGTGACATGCAATAAATCTCATGGTTCCAATGCAAATCTTCTGCAAATAAAATTAAATCTGGCATCTTAAACACACATACACAAACAAATAAGTAGGGGCCCTTCTGGTTTTGGCGAAAAAGATGCTACATAGCCCATGGAGGCCACACTAGGTGTGTTTGGCATTTTTATCCAAAAGTGAAAGGCGCTAATTTCAGAATGCCAATTAGATAAGGAGCAAAAGAAAGAGAACTTTGCAGAAGTATTTTATTTTAAGAGAGTCCAGCATATCTACTTTTTCTTTAATGGATTCTTCTTTTGGTATTGTATCTAAGACTTGTCACTTATTTGAGAAAGTGTTTATGCCCAGTTGCACTGCAGCATCATTTTCAGTGAGGAAAGCAACCCATTCACCAAAGAGACCACTCTGAATGCTTGTGGGTGTCAGCCTTTTACTGTGCTGCTACTTCATCCAGTTCACCCTTTATCACCTGTAAACCTGAATCATGGAGTTAGGCTTTGTGGGTACAATGATAAAAAGATGACTTTGCACAGTATGAAACTAAGTTTTGGGGACATGAAGTGGGATACCAAATCCAAAGAACAAACGGACAGAGATGGTATAAATACAGACACAGATTTCATGTAAATGCTATTTATGTCTCACCAGCATGGAGTCAAGACAGGATCTGCAATGAGACAATTAACATTGGTGAAGGTGGAAAAAGCGGCAGCAAAAGAACTAACCCAACAACAAATTCAGGCTGCGGCATCTCTCAGATGCTATGTGTGGGATAAGAGGCCCATAAACTGATGGGGCACAATCCAGAACCCTATTGCAGGGATACATTCAGAGGCTCGAGGGAGGATTAGTGGTTTTACGGGGAGACTCCAAATTTGGATCACAGATTTTGTTTTGAGTTCTATCCCTCATTCTTCAGTCAACCCAGAACCATAGTGAGAGCAAAAGAAACCCACATTCAACCTCATTTCCCAGAATGGATGTGTAGGCAAGAAACTGCTTTTGCAAGTCTGGATTCTGATAATTTTTGTAGAAAGAGCAGCTAGTTGTTGTACATACTTGTTTTCCTTTATAATCAGAGCTCCCATCAACGCCATCTTAAGATTTAGATGCCCTGTCACTCCCAATTCTTTGAATTATTGAATCTTAGGCAGGGGAAGATCAAAGCAGAACAGCTTAGCATCCTGGGTAGGCTCACAAATCATACTGAATTGTGTTCTTCAACTGGCTTTGATTCCATGTAGCATTATCACAAGCTACATCATAAGAAGAAGCTGACATTTAAAATGCTTTACAGCTCTGAAAGCCTTTTCACAGACATGATCTCATTTGGTCCTCATTGCAACCCAGGGATGAGGAATGGCATAGCTGAGGTTCCAAAGTGACACTGGATTTAACGTGACTGAGCTTGAGAATGTTACCAAGAGATGGTGCTGAGGACTGAAGCCAGCTTTTCTGATACTAACCCTTGTTCCTCAACAGTGCCATCTTACTATTTTAACAGAGGTAGTGATTGAACATTTAGATACTTCTGTTCCTCCTTAATGAGACATTTTGGATTTTTAAAAATCCTTTTGGGGATCACAAAATCAAAACTCACCTGGGTAGGAGAAAGGAATAGTAGGTCTTTTCAGGGGGTCTTCCTAGTTCAGAGTAATTTAGCTGTATTAACCAGTGTGTGTGTTTTGTGGTATAAAAGTGTGCATACCTTCAGATGGGATTATGACAAAGAGGTTTTACTTGATGTTTTAGTTTCCTCAACTGATCAGGCAAATACCATGCAATGGGTTGGCTTAAACAATGGGAATTTATTGGCTTATGGTTTTAAGGCCAGGCAAAAGTCCATATCTAGGCTTGATCAAGGCGACAGTTTCTTCTTGAAGATGGGCATTCTGCAGCTAGCAGCTGCAGCCGGTGATCCTTGGACCTGGGTCCTCTGTCACACGGCAGTGCACAAGGGGGGCAGATGTCCTGGCCTCTCTCTTCTCTTCCAGGTTCTGTTGATTTCAGCTTCTTGCTTCTCTTGGTTTTCTCCCTCTGTCTGAATTTCACTCCACTTAGAAAAGACTCCAGTTAACAGGATTAAGACCCATTCTAATTGGGCCACACTTTAACGGCCATAACCTCATCAAAAGGTCCTACTTAAAATGGGTTCACACCTACAGGAATGGATTGAGTTCTATAACATGTTTTTCTGGGGTACATGACTCCAAACTACCATACTTGATAAAAAAAAATGTTATAGCTAAGATTATTTTCTTGCCCTAAATTTGCAAACAAATGCTACAATAAAAGGATTTTTTATTTTTGCCCCTCTGACACTGAAGCACAGATATCAAGTTTAAAATCCAGAACAATGGACTTAAAGGGACTCCCTAGAGTGATGCAAATGTTCTAAAAATGATCACGGTGATGAATACACAACTATGTGATGCTATTGTGAGCCGCTGATTGTATACTTTGGATGGACTGTATGGTACATAAAGATATCTCAGTAAAAATATTTTTTAATACAAGAGACTCCTTAGTTTCTGAGGCAATGTAATGAGCAGTCTTATCTAATTCTTCCTTTTCTCAACCAGGACTAAGCAGATGGTCCAAATTCTGGAAGAATCATGAATCATGAAATGTTAGCAATTATAATTTTCTTAAGTTTTTATTAAAATTGGTCTAATGACTCCATTTCTGGAGTCATCAGAAACAAGGGTAGGATGGTAGGGATGGTGCTGGGACACAGAAATGTTCTGCAGTTCTTGGAAGATTCTTGGAAGCAGAATCTTAATAGGAAATGATGATGACGTTTGATGACAGAACAACCAAAAAAGATACCAGCTATTTCCTTATCTTGTCACCTGAAAATGAATTTTTTAGATTCTTTTTTCATGGCTATTAAAAACAACCAGCAGGCGGTGCAAGGGTAGCTCAGTGGTAGAATTCTCTCCTGCAATGCGGGAGACCCGGGTTCAATTCCTTGAGCCTGTACATGCCATATAAAAAAAAAAAAAAGAACAAAAAAACAGCCAGTGACACACCTGACACATAATTTCTTTAAAAAACTTTTTATTGTATAGTATAATATATATATAAAGCATAGAAATAAAAAAGCAATAATTTTCAAAGTACTTTTCAACAAGTGGTTACAGGACAGTTCCCAGAGTTTGTCATGGGCTACCATATGATCCTCTCAGATTATTCTTTCTAGCTGTTCCAGAATGTAGAAGGCTAAAATATTTTTTATCATCACAATTGACTTTCTTTCATTCTTTTTTTTGTGAAAAATAACATATATACAAAAAAGCAATAAACTTTAAAGCACAGCACCAATTAGTTGTAGGACATATTTCAGAGTTTAACATGGGTTACAATTCCACAATTTTAGGTTTTTGCTTCTAGCTGCTCTAAGATACTGGAGACTAAAAGAGATATAAATTTAATGACTCAGCATTCATATTCATTTGTTAAATCTTTTCTTCTCTGTATAACTCCACTATTACCTTTGATCTCTTCATTGTTCTTTTCATGTGTATGGGTGTATGGGTCATGGCCATTCTAAGTTTCTCCTATTGGAAGAGTCTGTCACTAATATGGGATAGTGAGATGGAACTATCTGATGTTCTGGAGAGGCTGGGCCCTCTAGGTTTCAGGACTTATCTGGACCAGGGACCATTCTGAAGGTTGTGGGTTCTACTCTTTGGAATCTTATTTATTGCCCTAGGCTGACACATAATTTTAAAAATGATTACTAGAATTGAGATATCAATTGTTATTTGTATAATATTTAGGGATTTTTCAAATGTGCATGATTTCATTCCGATCCTCAGAAAAACACTAGGAGGTAAGTAAGTTTTATATTTTCCATTCTTCAGATGAGGAAACTCAAGTTCAGCGAGCTTATGTGACTTGTGCCAGATGTCCCAGTTAGTCGGGCTCCCTAATTTCCAAGCCCAAGTGTTATCTTCTACTGGTGCCCCAGATAGAGTCTGATGTGCATCTCTGTGTGGGAGCATGAGGAGGTGCTTTGTCATAAATGCTCATGGCTTTATGTGCATAGAGATGAAGATGGATTCCTTTGCTAAAAGAGCGTGTGAAGCTGGATCGCACTTAGGTGCTTTCAAAGCAAAATTGTCAAGTTTTACTGGTAAACTGGAAATGAACTTTAGAAATTCCTAAGATCTTCAGAAGGAATATTGGAAAATAAGAACTACATTTTAACAGAAGGAAAAAGGGAGGCTGGTCCTTGAGAAATGTTAGGAGTGTTTACAGTTCTTTTCTAAAGCATGTTTTCATGTAAAGTAATGGACAATTTGAAAGATAAGCAATGTATGGGAAATGGTACACAATTTAGTTACACCCAAGAATTTATTCTACAACTAGTCCCATTTCTCTTTCACTGAAGTATACACAATTAGGTGTCTCCTTATTCTGGAAGTTCTTGTATAATTAAGTAAACAAGGTTGAAAAAAGTATATGGGACGTTAGGCTAATCTGTTTCTCCTCCACTTTATTAAACGGCAGATTCCTACATGAACTTCTTTAAGCAATTTTCAGATCTAATTCTCTAGGAAGAAGGGTATTTTTTTTTATGAATAATTGAAATGTTGGTGTCTGTAAAGGTTGGGTGCATGTGTCAACTTGACAAGATGGCCTAACTGTTACTGTAAGGACATTCTGTGGACTTAAATCATCAGCTAGTTGATTGTATCTGTGGCTGATTACAATCAACTAAGGGGTGTGTCTTCTGCAATGAGAGACATTTAATCTGATCAGTTTAAGGGAGAGATGATAATTTTAGCAGTCAGAAGAGAGAATTTTCATTTCTCCTTCAGCTAGCCAGCTTCTCCTGGGGTATACATCAAAAACCTTCATCAGAGTGCCAGCTCGCAGCCTTCCCTATGGGATTTGGAATCATGCATTCCCATAGTTGCATGAGACACTTTTTTTTTTCATATAGCTGTGCATTTATCATCATAATTGACTTTTTTGTGTGAAAACAACATATATACAAAAAAGCAACAAGAATAGGTAATCTTAAATTTATCATACCACTGCCTTCTCATCTCCATGGTTTCTGCTGAGAAATTTGCACATAGTCTTATCATGCTTCCATTATATGTGATGGCTTGCTTTTCTCTTGCTGCATTCAGAATTTTCTCTTTGTCTTTGACATTTGAAAGCCTGATTAGTGAGTGTCTTGGAGTATGTCTATTTGGATCTTTTCTGTTTGGGGTATGTTGCACTAATTGGATCTGTAATTTTATGTCTTTTTCAAGAGATGGGAGATTTTTCAGTGATTATTTCCTCCATTATAGTCTACCTGCCCCTTTTCTCTTCTATTCTCCTTCTGGGACACCCACAACATGTATATTCACGTGCTTCATGTTGTCATTCAATATCCTGAGACCTTGCTCATATTTTTCCATTCTTTTCCCTATGTGTTCTTTTGTGTGAAGGATTTCAGATATCCTGTCCTATAATTCATTAATCCTTTTTTTCTGTCTCTTCCAATCTGCTATTGTAGGTCTCCATTGTTTTTTTCACCTCTTTTATTGTGCCTTTCATTCCCATAAGTTTTGCCATTTGTTTTTTCAAATTTCCAATTTCTTCTTTAGGTTTGCCCAATGTCTTCTCTGTATCCTTCATCTCTTTTCCATTATCTTCCCTCCATTCATTGATTTGATTTTTGATGTGATTTTGCCTGTCTAAACATCCTTAATTAGTTGTTTTAACTCTAGTATTTTATTTGAAATGTTAGTTTCTTCCTTTGACTGGGCCATATCTTCTGGAGGTCATTTTCACTGTTTTACCTAGGGTGTTCTTGTTGGTTGGCTTTGTTCTCTACCTTTTCTTTGGCTTTCAGTTCAACTTATTCTGGACCTCTAATGTAGGTTCTGTTTAACTGATCAGAATTTTTCAGCTCTTGTTTTTCTGGTTCTTGCCCTGCCCATATAGAACCTTTTTATGAGGAGAGTATCCTCAGATATTATCAACCCCCAGATTTTCCTGGACTAGACAAGCCCATGTCTCAGTAGAAGAGTATAACCAGTATCAAGCTTCCCTGAGGGTGAGACTCAGCAGGCTGTCAGACTTTTCTATGACACCTCTAGACTCTGTTTTCCCTATCTTGCCCAGCAGGTAACATTTGTCAACCCACAGCTTCCCACCAGCGTAAAGTGATGCAGTGCCTTTAATTCTCAGCAGCCTCTTCCTGCCTGGGGTGTGGTTGAGACAGAGGCTGATGTAGAAAGCTGGCTTAGGTTTCTTCTGTTTTCCAGTCCCTGGGGCCTGAATTTCCTGAAGGAGGGCTGCCATTTGAACTGGGACCTACTCCCCTTTTCTTGGGAAAGATATACTCTTTAGGGAATTATCCCCATTCACCTGACTAGTTATTTTGTCTCTCAGACATGCCTTAATTTTGTCCTTGCCTGGGGCAGTGCTGAAGCCTGAGAATGCTGGCAGTTCTATCTAATGAGCTGTTAAAAAGTGAAAAAAAAAAAAAGAAAGAAAGAAAGAAAAGGGAGAGATTGAGAAACAGAAAAGGCCTTTTCACGGCCAGCCCTCAGCAACCTGGGTTTGCTGAGCAGAGCTGGAATTGGTACATGGCTATATGTGTCTCCAGGCTCTATGTGCCCCCTTTTCTTGGGGCCTGATGCTTTTCCAGTATTTTGTGCTATCCAACTAAAAAAGCCTTTGTTGTTGGCGTTGTTTTTCCTGTCAGACCTCCCCACTCTCTGCCGTGACAAAAACACCAAGTTTCTTCAGTGCTTACTTTAGGTTTATCTGTGCTGGGGGCCTGTTTTCTGCAGTCCAAATTTGTTAATGCCACAATTGGAGCTTGGTTGAGCTAACTTCCTTGCTCCTAGTAAGGTCTGTTTCTTTTCCGCTCAGAGAACCAGCCCACCATGTCCTTAGGGGAGAAGTTCCAGCCTCTGTGGCTTGGAAGACTTACAGTTCTGTGTGGGATCTCAGCCATTCCACTTGCTCCAGACTGATGTATGATGTGTGCCCAGTCACTGATGTCCACCCAACAGTTGTTCCATACAGTTCCTGGTTATTTATTAGCTGCCCTGGAGGAGGAACTAAATTCCACACCTCTCCACGCAGCCATCTGGCCCAGCCCTCAATTTTTACCTTTTCATCCCCTGTGCCACTTTGAAAGGATCTATGTACCCTAGAAAAGCCATGTTTTAATCTTAATCCCATTTTGTAAAGGCAGCCGTTTCTTCTAATCCTTGTTCAGTACTGCATGTTTGAAACTGTAATTAAATCATCTCCCTGGAGAGGTGACTCAATCAAGAGTGGTTGTTAAGCTGGATTAGGTAGAGACATGTCTCCACCTATTCGGGTGGGTCTTGATTAGTTTACTGGAATACTATAAAAGAGGAAACATTTTGGAGAAAACAGGAGATTCTAAGAGAGCAGAACGATGTAGCCACAAGAAGTAGAGAGTCCACCAGCCAGCGACCTTTGGAGATGAAGAAGAAAAATGCCTCCTGGGGAGCTTCATGAAACAGGAAGCCAGGAGAAGAAGCTAGCAGATGATGCTGTGTTCACCACATGCCTTTCCAGATGAGCAAGAAACTGTGACTGTGTTCGCCATGTGCCTTTTCACTTGAGAGAGAAACCCTGAACTGCATTGGCCTTCTTGAACCAACGTATCTTTCCCTGGATGCCCTAGATTGGACAATTCTATAGACTTGCTTTAATTGGGACATTTTCTCGGCCTTGGAACTGTAAACTTGCAACGTATTAAATTTCCCTTTTAAAAGCCATTCCGTTTCTGGTATATTGCATTCTGGCAGCTAGCAAACTAGAACATCCCCCTAATGACTAACACAGAGCTGTGCTAACTAAACATTTGTAAATGGTGACCACAATAAGAAGACAATTGGCAATTCTCAATATCATCACATAGTTGCATATTCATCATTTCTTAGAACATTTGCATCGATCCAGAAAAAGAAATAAACAGACATCAGAAAAAGGAATAAAACGATAATAGAGATTGTATATGTAGAATGGAATGATATTTTTTTTTTAAACTTTTTATTAATTAAAAAACTTAACAAAAGAACATTAATATATCATTCCATTCTACATATACAATCATGGAATGATATTTTAATGTTCTTTTGTTAAGTTTTTTAATTAATAAAAAAGTTTATATAAAAAAAAGAATACAATTGTTTTCAAAATACATTGAGAATAAACATTTAGAAGATAACCATGGGCAATGTCTCCATAAGGAAGAAGGCAGAAATAATATAAGGAAGAAAGGGCTTCCTTTCTTCTAAGATCCATGGTTGTCCAACCCTGGAAGAGTTGATTTCCCACCACTAGAAATATCAAAACAGAGGTGGAATAATTACCTGCTAGTGCAGAGATTCTTAGACCTTTAGGAGTTTAGAATAGATTCCCTCTAATGAGGCTTCCAGAGCTAAGATTCTACTGTTCAACCAACAATTCAACAAATATTTGTTGAACACTGTGGTGGACAAAGTAATGCCCCACCCCCAATATATCCATGTCTGAATCCCCAGAACTTTGGATATGCTATTTGTTATATATATGTTTTGCCATATATTATATGGCAAAAGGGACTTTGCATATATGACTAAGTGAAGGATCTTGAGATGAAAAGATTATCCTGGGTTACATGGATGGGCCCGATGCAATCATATAGATCTTCATGACCTTTGTGATTACAAAGGGAACGAGGTTGGCAGAGGAGTTCAAATAAGAGAAGAAAATGTTACAACACAAGCAGAGGCTGGAGTGATGCAACCACTGGAAGTGGCTACAAGCTAAGGGATATGGCCAGCTGCTAGAAGCTGAAAACAGAAAGGAAACAGACTCTACCCTATGACCTCCAGAAGGAATGCAGTCCTGCTGGCACCTTGATTTTAGCCCAGTGAAACCCATTTTGGACTTTAGACCTTCAGAATGGTAAGATAATAAATTCGTGTAATTTTAACTACCAGTTTTGTGTTAATTTGTTATAGCAGCAAGGTGAAACTAATACAAGCTCTACCTATAGGTTAGAATCTGTTCTAGGTGTTGGGAATATAGCAATTAACAAATAGTTATGACTTATTGAGAATACTAATTATTTGAGTGTGTGCTAAATAAAAACAACAGCAAAGGTTTCTAAATGAATTTTGTCCTGGAAGCTTTAGTCCATATAAAAGACTAATCTCTAAAACAGACAACAATCAAGTTACTATTGGTGAAGGTGGAAAGAGAGGCTCTAGAGCACTGCTAATGTCACCCCTTCTGTCTTCCTTCCTGACTTCCTTTGGCAGACACTCTTAGATGCCTACTCAACAGTGTTTCTCACCTTTTTTCTTTAGGCAGAGTACATCTCCCTCTTTCCATGCTGAAGGCACCAAATATTTGCTTTCCCATTCTCCTATGTGGCATGGGCATGGGCTTGTGATCAAATATGTCAAGAGGATGGGATAATAAATAAATATATGGACAAATATAAGCCATGTTTGGGTTGCTTCTGAGGGAAGATTTCCTACCTACTAAAAAGACACAGACACACATGGGGAAGATCAGCATAATTTTCTCATTCTGTTTTTGCAGATGGTTTTGTGAGGTTGTGATGGATGGACCCACCACCGCCACCTTGCATCCGTGAAGGAAGACATCATCCACATACTGAGGATGGCAGATGGGAAGGATGGAAACCACTGGGGTCTTGTGTGACCTTATGGAGGTGCTGAACCAGCCCTGGAGACATCTACCTCTGTACTTATCAAAAATGGAAAAACCTTTCATATTTTCTTGAATTATGGGTGAATTATAACACAGATTTATAAAATTTCATTTTTCGCCTAAAGGTCCTTATCAGTTGTCATGGTCAGGTTCATGTGCCAACTTGGCCAGGTGGTGGTGCCTGGTTGTCTGGTCAGGCAAGTGCTGGCCTGTCTGTTGCTACGAGGAGATTTCATGGACTTAAATCATGACCATGTTGATGGTATCCACAGCTGATCGCACTTGCAATCAGCTAAAGGAAGTGCCTTCTGCAATGAGTGACTTTTAATCTAATCACTAGAAGGCTTTTAAGGAAGATTCAGAAGAAACAATCATTCTTCCTGTTTCAGCCAGCCAGCTTCTCCTGAGAGTTCACTGAGGACCTTCATTGGAGCGGCCAGCTCATGGCCTGCCCTACAGACCTTGGACTCTACATCCCCATGATTATATGAGGCACTTTTATAAATTTTATATTTGCAGATATCTCCTGTTGATTCTGTTTCTCTAGAGAACCCTAGCTAATACATCAGTAATCTAAAAAATATGTTTTAAGGGTTAAGAATATTTGGAATCCAGAAGCTAAAAATCAGTGTTTTTTTTCTTTTTTAATTTTAAAGAGCTTTTGGGGAACTTCAAATCAGTAGTCTCCTAAGAATCTGCCTGTTGCATAAGGCTGGTTGATGTCCAGTGTTCCTATAGAGGGTGTGCATGTGCTGAAAACTGACAACCTTCCAATTTTCAGGAGGGATGCCTTGTTCCCAGTGCTGTCAGTATTACCTTGGGTTGCTCTTGAGTTTTCAATTGTTGCTATTCTTTTTTATTACAAATTATGACTACTTCAGCCTCATTATTAACAACTTAATTTATTATGGGTTGTTCAGTTAATGCTACTCTTGTGATGATGCTTCTTTGCATTGACAGTCTTTGGATCTGCAAGTTCTATGGCTCATAGATGAACCATCCATTCTGCTCCCATTACAGAAGATATGTCTCTAACCACTTCCAATGTGTTGGTGTGATATAGATCAGTGCCACTGCAGAGTTATTTCTGGGGTGGGGTGTGGGGTGGGAGTGGGAACAGTTGAGATAAATCAGCACTGTATACGTAAAAAAGCATTTTGGTGCATTCTAACGCCAGAACTATAGTTTATAACATCTCATTATATTGACCATAATAAGAGTAACAACATTTATTGGCCATTATCTCATTTAATTTGCTCATCACAGCAGCCTACAGGATGTGTTATCACCATTTTACAGATTTGAAGCTGTGTCTTATGGTATATGGAATGTGCCTGCATCATAGAGCTAGAAAGTGCAAGAGCCAGGATTCAAACTCAGGTCTGTCTGAGTCTACCGTCTGGGCATCAATGTTTAAAAATATATGTTCCAAACACGATATTAAAATAAGAAAATTCAAAATCATGAAGACAAGTGATGGGGAGCTGTGTTGTGTTTGTGTTTATTGCCTTTTCCCCTGCAAAACTGTATTGGAATGACCACATATAGACTAAGTCATTTATCAGCTATTTTATATTGAAAATAATTTTTACATGTGCATAGATATTGACCCTACAAAGACACCTACACAGAATTGCCACTTGTGCCTCAAATGCATCTTGTCTTCCCTTTTTTTGTATGCAGTAGGTAGTCAAGGGTTACTGGCAAAGGGAACTATTATCTGTTGAGCTCCTGCCAGGTATGTTGATAGATGCTTTCACAGATAACTCATGATTCTCATACTAATATCAGGATTTTCATACCATTAACTGGGAAAACTAAATTTTTTTTAGTTCGAATATTTCATTCTCTCTGAATATTTTATTCATAGTTTTGCCTCCTTTAAGTTGTGAGAAAAGACATATTAGAATTAAAAAAATAGTTGTGAGGCTTGTCCTTTTCTGCACCATCATATCAAGTAGCCTGTGGTGGATTAATGGTAAAGGGGGCCTCAAATTTTTACCCTTCCCTGTGTCCATGTTCCTTTGCAGTTCCTCTCATTGAAAGGTGGAGTCTTTCTCCCACCCTTGCAGTTGTGCCAGTCTTTGTGTCTCTCTTTGGTCAACAGAACGAGGGAGAAGTGATGTGTGTGCTAATTCTGAGGCTATGTTTTAAGAACCTTGGTGCTTTCACTTCCTCCCTTGGCTCTTCCCACTGCCACGAGGACAAGCTCAGATTAGTTTACTTGAGGATGAGAGCCCATGTGGAGCAAAGTTCGAGTCATCCCAGCCGAGGCCATCCCAGACCAGCCAGCCCCTGACAGACCCAGCAGCTGACCACAAATGCATGAGTGAGCCCCAGTGAGATCAACCTAGCCTAGCTCAGATCAGTGGAACTGCACAGCCAACTCTAGCCTTGTAAATAATAATAAATGGATATGGTTTTAAGTTCCTAAATTCTAGGCAATTATGCATCAATAGTTAACTGACATCCAACACTTATTCTGAAACAATATTTGAAAATTCTTTAGCTCAAGGACTTTTGCCCTTTCTCTTTTGGCTCTCTGCTATAATTTTCTCAAGACAATGCAGAAGACAGCTGGATGGGGTTCCAGAGTCACTTAGCTGTATGCCTTCTAGAAATATATATACTGGAAAGCCAGTCTTTATATCTTCTGTTTGTTTTAAACTCTCAGTACAGAGCTCCACAAGAGGTAAAAGAGAAACATTTTACTGTCTTTTAAAAAGTCTTTAGCAAAGAGCAGGTGGGGAATATTAAAAAGGAATAATGACATCATATTGGAAAAGCACACGTTCAACCCACTACAAAGAACAAACCAACCAACCAACCAACAAAAAACAGATGCAGTAGCTAAGAAAACCGATCAGCTCTTTTCTACTTCTAAAAATCCCTCCAAAATAATGTTGCATGGAAAAAAGAACTCCCAAAAGCAGAAGTAAGGGGTGCAAGGGTAGTTTAGTGGCAGAACTCTTGTCTGCAGGAGACCCAGGTTCGATTCCCGGTCCATGCAACCCCCCCACCACCAAAAAAAGGGAAACACAAACAAACAAAACAAACAAAAATTCAACAAATGGTGCTGCAATAATGGGATACTCACATGGAAAAAGAATAAAATGTGAACCTGCCATACAACATACCAAGAAAAAAAAAAGCAGAAGTAACAGAGGCTCAGATAAAACAAGCCTACACAAGCTAACCCCTAAAAGCTGGGACATTCCAGGCGGGGGCTGAGCCCCCACAGATAAGTGAAGGGAGCCGTTTCCTTTGCAGGAAGCTGGTGTGGCCTACTATTGAGGCACCACTGCCAAGCACAGCTTTGCAATCGTGCACGGTGCAGATGTTCATGGCCAAGGGCTGAGCAGGGGCTGAAACTCCGTGTGTGCTCCACTCACCGATCTGTGCGTGAGTGTCTGCCTACACGGCATCTTCTTCTAATTTGCACAAAGGCAGCATATGGGCTAGCAGGAGCCTGCCTTGGGGTGAAGTTTTATAAATTTTTCCCCATTAAATATTCAGAATAGGAAAAAATATATAGACAAAAATGCACAAATGATACAACTTTTACAAATGCCACTTCCATGGTATAAACTGGAGGCTGCAACCCCTTCCCTCCCATCCCCGTACCCCCACCCCAAGCTACTCTAAATAAACATGTGCTCTACTTAAAAGCTGAATACACTGTCCCAACGTGGCCTTGGGTCCGTCCACCTGTTCCACCAACTGCCAGCACCTCATGCCCTCCTCTGTAAACACCCTGGAGCAGCCACTGCTGCACTTTCGCCTTTTTCCCTGATTCCGACTTAGAAGATGGCACTGTTGAGAGGATCAGATGAAATGTGAAGAGAAAGGGCATGATATAAATGTAGGGTATGCTTCCTGTTTATGGAACTGCTCTGCCTGGGGAGAGGCATAGAACTGGTTTAGACACACCTTGTATGCTCACAGCATTCTCCTTCCCCTGAAGGTCAAAGGCATGGAAGATAGAAGGGCAAAGAGAATGTTCTAAAGCTGGAATCCATCCTTTTTGTCAATGCCACTTCATGCTCTTTCTGCATACGTGCAAAAATTACAGAATTAAAAGTCCCAAAGGGGAGTAGATATGTAGGAGAATATGCTGTGGATTTGACATTTTAATATTTCAGAAAATACCAAAACTCAGTATGGAATTACATATGTGAACTAGGTGGTCAATGAAATAATTATTTTATGCAGAGAGCAATTTTTACGTTTGGACATTTATTTCACAAAAGTGCATTTATAAATCATCAGCCTTGTACCTCCAAAAGTGTTTTCCCTGTTCTTCTCCAACTCATTCCTAAGCAGACCTTGCACACAGAGATCAGTAAGGATGGAAACAGGATGTGCTGGTTTGAAGCTGTTACGTACCCCATCAAAGGCCATGTCCTCTCTCTCTCTCTCTTTTTTTTTTTGGTGACTGGTATTGGAATTATTTAGAACAGTTCTGAGGTTCTTGATGTATAGTACCAAAATGTTTGCCAGATAGGTTATGTGAACATTACATCTATCAACAGTTATGAGATTCAAATTCATTTGAAACAGGTGAGAGAGAAATGGAATTGGACCATGATGAGCCAGGATTTAGACATTGGGGGTCCTTGGCTGTCCAAGAATTTATCACCTTAGGACCTACAATTAGACTCAATATGGATGCATCATGACATAAAAATATTTACTGATCAACTGATCCTTAAGTAAATAGTCCCTCACTAAAACATCCCTTAACACTAGCATCGATCAACATCTTCCACAGATTCTCTGATTTCAGATATGGTTCCAAAAATAACGCAAGTCCATTACAAGGTGAAATGGTAAATCTTATTTCTATTATGTGTTAAGTAGAACTGCTTTTACCATGAGCAAAACCGTTATCAGATGAGTATCTGATAAATTTGGATCTGACAAGTAACAGAGATGCTTCAAGAATAATTTCAGGATAGCTGTTTCAGAAAATAATCTGAGTATCTACTAGAATTCCTTAAGGAATTTAAAGAGGCTTTCTAATATATTCACAAACATTTAAAAGACCCCCTTTATGATCATGTTGCAACTTAAACATAGCGAATGTGGGGCATCCTTTTTTGATATAGGCGTTTAGGGCAATAAATTTCCCTCTTAGCACTGCCTTTGCTGCATCCCATAAGTTTTGATATGTTGTGTTTTCATTTTCATTCGCCTCGAGATATTTACTGATTTCTCTTGTAATTTCTTCTTTGACCCACTGGTTGTTTAAGAGTGTGTTGTTGAGCCTCCACGTATTTGTGAATTTTCTGGC
>PVIY010018935.1:0-46688 GCA_004026745.1 Myrmecophaga tridactyla
AGGGGTAAGGGGTATGGTATGTATAATCTTTTTTTTCTCTGTTATCGTTTTATTTCTTTTTCTGTTGTCTTTTTATTTCTTTTTCTTTTTTTTTAATTTGCATATGGGCAGGAGGCACCAGGGATTGAACTCCAGACCTCCAGCACGGCAGTTCGGAGCTCTGCCTGCTGAGCCACAGCAGCCGCCCTTTTTATTTCTTTTTCTAAATCGATGCAAATGTTCTAAGAAATGACGAATATGCAACTGTGTGATAATATTAAGAATTACCGATTGTATATGTAGAATGGAATGATATCTTAATATTTTTTTGTTAATTTTTTTTAATTAATAAAAAAAGTTAAAAAAAAAATCAGTTGACCATAGATTTGATGATTTATTTCTGCACTCTCGATTTGATTCCATTGGTGAAATCTTCTGTCTTTGTGCCAGTACCATGCTGTTTTGACCACTGTGGCTTTATAATAGATTTTAAAATCAGGGAGCATTAATCCTCCCACTTCCTTCTTCTTTTTTAGGATGCTTTTAGCTATTTGGGGTCTCTTTCCCTTCCAGATGAATTTGGTAGTTAGCTTTTCCAAATCTTCAAAGTAGGTTGTCGGAATTTTGATTGGTACTGTGTTGAATGTGTAGATCAATTTCGGTAGAATTGACATCTTAACTATATTTAGCCTTCCTATCTATAAGCAGGAAATGTTTTTCCACTTATTTAGATCTCCTTTGATTTCTTTTAGCAATGTTATGTAGTTTTCTGAGTAGAAGTCCTTTATGTCCCTAACTAAGTTCATTCCAAAGTACTTGATTCTTTTAGTTGCTATTTTGAATGGAATGTTTTCCTTAACTGACTCCTCAGTTAGGTCATTGCTTGTGTATAGACATGTTACTGATTTTTGCACATTAATTTTATATCCTGCCACTTGCTGAATTTGTTTATTAACTCAAGTATCATTGCTGTAGATTTCTCAGGATCTTCCAAGTATAGTATCATATCATCTGCAAACAATGAGAGTTTTACTTCTCCCTTTCCAATTTGGATGCCTTTTATTTCTTTGTCTTGCCTGATTGCTCTAGCTAGAACTTCTAGCATAGTGTTGAATAATAGTGGTGACAGTGGGCATCCTTGTCTTGTACCTGATCTTAGGGGTACTCAGTCTCTCTCTATTGAGTACAATGGTAGCTATCAGTTTTTTGTATATTCCCTTTGTCATATTGAGGTAGTTACCTTTGATTTCTATGTTTTGTAGTGTTTTTATCAGAAAAGGATACTGAATTTTGTTCAGTGCTTTTTCAGCATCAATCGAGATGATCATGAGCGTTTTATTTTCCAATTTGTTAATGTGCTGTATTACATTAATTGATTTTCTTGTGTTGAACCATCCTTGCATTCCTGGTGTAAACCCCACTTGATCATGATGTATAGTTCTTTTAATGTGCTGTTGGATTTGATTTGCTAATATTTTACTGAGAAAAAAATTTTTTGCATCTGTGTTCATTAGGGAAATTGGCCTGTAGTTTTCCTTTCTTATAGCATCTTTACCCGATTTTGGTATTAAAATATATTAGCTTTAGAAAATGAGTTAGGTAGAGTTCCTTTTTCCTCAGTTTTTTAGAAAAGTGTGAGCAGAATTGGTGTTAGTTCTTTGTGGAACCTTTGATAAAATTCCCCTATGAAGCCACCTGGCCCTGGGCTTTTCTTTGTAGGAAGATTTTTGATGAGTTATTTAATCTCCTTAATTGTGATTGGTTTGTTGCGATCTTCTATTTTTTGTGGATTCAGTATAGCTCGTCTGTGGGTCTCCAGGAATTTGTCCATTTCGTCTAAGTTGTTTAGTTTGTTGGCATGTATATTCATAATATCCTCTTATGATTTCTTTTATTTCTTCAGAGTCTTTTGCAACCCACTCCTTCTCATTTCTGAGTTGGTTCATTTGCATCCTCTCTCTTTCTTTCTTAGTCAGCCTTGTTGGTGGCCCATCAATTTTATTGATTTTCTCAAAGAACCAACTTTCGGTTTTATTGATTCTTTTATTGTTCTTTTGTTCTCCCATTCATTTATCTCAGCTTTAATCTTTGTTATTTCTCTTCTCCTATTTGTTCTGAGGTAAGTTTGCTGTTCTTTCTCAAGGTCCTCCAGGTTAGCTGTAAAGTCATCAATTTTTGCTCTTTTTTTTTTTTCATGGGCATTTAGTGCAATAATTTTCCCTGTCAGCACAGCCTTTGCCATGTCCCAGAAGTTTTGGTAAATTGTATTCTCATCTTCATTCATCTCCAGACAGCTATTGATTTCTCTAGCAATTTCTTCTTTGACCCACTGATTGTTTAAGAGTATGTTATGTGTTCTCCATTTATTTGTGATGAGAACAAACTTCATCCCATTGTGATCAGAGAAAGTGTTTTGAATAATTTCAATATTTGTATTCATAAAGACCTGTTTTGTGCCCCCACATATGATCTATCCCGGAGAATGTTCCATGAGTGCTAGAGAAGCATGTATAACCTTGTGCTTTGGGGCACAATGACTTGTTATGTCTGCTTGGTCAAATTCATTGATCAAGTTATTTTACTTCTCTATTTCCTTGCTGATTTTCTGTCTGGTTGTTCTATCTATAGAGGAGAGTGATGTATTGAAGTCTCCTACTACTATTGTTGAAACAGCTATCACTCCCTTCAGTTTTGCCAATGTCTGGCTCATGTACTTTGTGGCTCCTTGATTGGGAGCATAAACATTTATGATTGTTATATTTTCTTGGTGAATTGACCGTTTAATTAGTATATAGTATCTTTCTGCATCTCTTATGGTGTCTTTACATTTAAAAGTCTTTTTTGCCTGATATTAGTATAGCTACTCCTGCTATCTTTTGACAGCTTGCATGGAAAATTTTCCTCCATCCTTTCACTTTCAATCTATTTATATCCTTGTGTCTAAGATGAGTCTCTTGTAAGCAGCATTTAGCTGGATTATGTTTCTTAATCCATTCTGCCAATCTGTATCTTTTAATTGCTAAGTTTAGTCTGTTTACTTTCAAAGTTATTACTGAAAAAGCGTTTCTTGATTCCACTTTATCTTTTTAATTTTAGTTGTCAGATCTATATATTCTTTTCCTCCTTTCTCTTTGTATTCTTTAAATTACCCTTAGTGTTACTCTTCAGTTCTGTGCCTCCTTCCAGACCTCCCTCTCCTGTCTTTTTTTTTTCTGCCACAGAACTCCTTTTTGTATTTCTTGTAGGGCCAGTCTCTTGTTGAGAAATTCTTTCAGGTCTTCTTTGTCTGTGAAAACTTTAATCTCACCATCAGTTTTGAGGGACAACTTGGCTTGGTACAGAATTCTTGGCTGAAAGTCTTTCTCTTTCAGGGTCTTGAATATATCCTTCCACTGCCTTCTTGCCTCCAGAGTGCTAGTTGAGTAATCTGAACTCAGTCTTATTTGATTTCCCTTGTATGTAGTAGATTGTTTTTCTCCTGCTGCTCTCACGATTTTTTGCTTCCCTTCAACATTTGATAGACTGATTAGTATGTGCCTCGGGAAGGCCTATTTGGATTTATTCTGTTTGGACTTTTTTGGGCTTCTTTTACTTGTATATTTATGTCATTTATGAGGGTTGGGAAGTTTTCCCCCATTATATCCTCAACTACTCTTCCTAGCCCTTTACTTCTCTCTTTTTCTGGTTCACCAGTGATTCTTATATTTGAGCACTTTGTTTTGTCTGTCATTTCCCTGAGTTCCCATTCAATTTTTACCATCTTTTTTGCCATTTGCTGTTTTGAGTTTTCAAAGTCAATTATTATCCTGTCCACTAAATCACTTATTCTTTTTTCTGTCTTTTCAAATCTGGTGTTGCGTGCCTCTAGTATGTGTTTTATTTGGTCAACAGAGTCTTTAATCTCTGTTTTATCTGCTATTTTTCTATTATTCTATAAAATTCCTCTTTATCCTCTTCTATTGTTTTCTTAATCCCTTTTATGCCATTTGCTATCCCACTTATTTTATTAAGTAGAGTTGTATGAACATTTTTGATTAGTTGTCCCAATGTCTGTGTCTCCTCTGGTGTTTTAATTTGGTCATTAGGCAGGGCTATGTCTGTCTGTATTGTGATATGTTTACTGATCTTCTGCTGTCTTGGTGGCATGTAAATATCTTTATTGATTTAGTTTGGAAATTGAGTTCTTTCAGTAGTCTAAGGCCTTGTATTTGTGGGATGGTTGTACAGCAGGGAGCAGTGCACAGGATTGGCTCTCAGTGTGATGATTTGTTTCAGGGCAGGTCTGTATGTAGGTTTCAGATGTTATGCTGATGCTTGTGAACATGGGCACCCAGCAGCCAGGGAGGATGTAGCTGTGTGGGTGCACTGGTCTGTGGTATGTAACCCTGTTGCACGCTCGTCTAAGGCACAGGGCCCTTTGTGTGCATGTGTAGAGCTGTGACAGCAGGTTGGCGTTATGCCTTTGTGGATTGGTGGCAGATATGTCCCTGCTGTGCAGGTCAGCACTTTCTCAGAGCTGGGAAGTGTGGCTGACGGCCATGTGCATGCACAATTCTAGGAGTGCTGTAAAGTGCGGTTCCCAAAGCCGAATGATGTGACTGGGGGCCCAAGCACATGCGTTGGCCTGGGAGTGCCGTAAATGGATATACAGCGCTCAGGTGGGGCAGAATGAGGGTGTGCAGCACTGTGGGCATGTGGTGGGGGTGGCCTAGGTATGAAGGTTAGTGCCTGCAGCCTTTGTGCACTGCCAGTGGCCTGTAGGGAATGGGGTGTAGGAGGCACTGCTCAGAAGGGGTGCAGCAGAGGTAGGTTGGGCTGTACCTGGGGTGGTGGTGTGGGGCGGGTACGTGTGCTGGGGGCTGCTGGGTTCGGGGCACCTGGAGCACTGGGAATGCGTGCAGATGATGGGGTTCTTGTGCGTGGGGTGTGGGGTAAGTCGGAGGTCATAGGGCTTCGTTGGTGAGGGTTGTGTGCCCAAGGAACATGGCCTGGCTTACTTCCTAGTCCTGGACTCCCACCTGTTCAGTCCCTTGGGTTCCACACCTCCGTACCAGGCTCCAGCTTTCTGCCTCTCAGTTCTTTGGCCTTTGCAACCAGGGCTGCCACATTTGGTTCAGAAGGCTCTCCTAAGTCAGCCGCACTCCCGAATTGCCACCTCATTTATCCTCCTGTCCCTTCTCTAACTTTTCCGTGGATTAGGGCTAAGCTCTAGCTAGTCTATTCAGCCATCTTCCTGGAAGCATCTTCATTGGATTTCAAAGTCTAAGAGTTATTTATCTTTAGGGGTATTGAAAGTGGCAGTAATAATTGATTTTTTAAAGGCTTTAAGATTTAAGTTGCTATCACACATTTCATTTCATAAATTGTCTTGGATTATAATAAATCACCTATTAAATTTGCAGTAATTTAAATGAAATTTCACTTTAGTTTGATTGTTGGTCTTTAATGAAGGTAAAGGCTTAAATTAATTTGAGCATTAAATTTGTGATAAGGAGACTTTCTTTAAAGGCAGAAAAACTCTGAAATATTTTATTAATGTGAAAAATGTATGAAGTAGTCAAGTATCCTTTGTATATAACTTGTAGCATTCATGCCATAGTATAAGTACACTAAAGAAAGGATTAAAAGAAAAAAGAGAGAGGATGTATTTGTGAATTGTGGAAAAATCTCATTTCTAAAGAAGACAAAGTAATTCGGTTTAGTATTCCTGCAGTTGGTTTAATATTCCTGCAGAAAAACTGTGGCCTAAAGTACTAAATAGTTAAGCAAATCTTCAGTCTGATTAGTTAAAATTAATTATTGAAAATGTATTAATTTGTGAATTTGTCACAAAATAATAACTGAGATGACCTTCAATAGTAAGTGAGTAAAGGTTGCCAAATAGACTGGACTTGAACAAATTTTCTTAACTATCATTTGTTCTTATTATTTAATGTATTCTATTTAAAGAATTTTCCTCCTTTTTTTAATATAAACTGATTTTTAGGCATCTAATTTGTTTACTGAATGAGGCAAAAAAAATGTTAAATTATCATAATCAACTTTGTATTGCCCCCTGGTTCAGGATGTTTTGACTTCTTCATCTTTTCTTTAGTCTGCAGTGTTGACAGGTACTGTCATTCCCGTAGAAGTAGAAACAACCTAAGGCATTTTTCTGAAAGAATTCTATATTTTCCTCCTTTATTCATTCTGACTCTAGAGATTTGGTATATATCGAAATTTTGTTTTGAAGAACGGGGGTACAAAACTGCTCCCTCTTAGGGTTTAGTTTCTTAAATGTGTGCTATGTTAATAAAATAAGTGAATAAAGTGAATAATTTAAATTATTACTTTTCCTTTAAAAAGTAGAGTCTGTGAATAAAAGGATTATATTCTTCATTAATTCTTTATATTAAGAATAATAGTAACCCATTATTATGCAGGCGTTGGGAAGGTACAAAAAGTCTGGATTTAAAAAGTACTATTAGTCTGTATTTTCAAAGCATTACTTAATGTATCCCATACTTAAATCTATTAAGTCCTTGTATTAGTTTGGTAAAGCTTACAGAATACAATATACCCGAAATGGAATGGCTTTTATAAGAGGAATTTATTACGTTACAAGTTTACAGTTCTAAGGCCAGAAAAATGTCTAAACTAAGGCATCCAAGAAAAGATACCTTGGCTCAAGAAAGGCCAGTGTCTACCACATTGAAGAAGGCACATGGCTGGCATTTGCTGGTGCTTGTTGCTGGTTCTGTTGCTTCTATCTTCTGATACCATTGGTTTCCTCTCTAAGCATCTGTGGACCTTCACTTAGCTCCTCTGGGACACATCTGTGGGTTCTGGCTTCCTTGGCATCTCCTGGGAAGTCACATGGCAATGTCTGCTGGGCTCTTTCCATGTCTAGGTATCTGCTCTCTCTGTTGGCACTCCAAGCATCTCCAAACATCCATGTCTCTGTCCCCTCTGTAGCAACTGTTTTCCCAGAGTCTGTATCTGAAGTTTCTCCAAAATGTTTCCCCTTTTAAAGGACTCTAGTAAACAATGAAGACCCACCTTGAATGGGTGGAGTCATATCTCCATCTAATCAAAAGGCCACACCCACAATTGGATGCCCCACATCTCCAAGGAGATAATCTAATTAAAAGTTTAGATCAGGATTAAAACCTGGCTTTTCTGGGGTATGTAATAGTTCCAGACTGGTACAGTGCTCAATTGGAGGATCCTAATCAAAATTTGCAAAATCCAATGGCTTTGAACTAGTTATGGTCTTCAAATCTGGTACTATTTCAAATGATCTAAAATCAAACTGGAAAGCTGTTATTTGGTAGAAGCTCTGAAGGCATTTTAGTTCTCTTCTGTACCCTTCTCACTCAAATGTTCTTGGCTCTCCATTCCAACCTGCCACAGTTTTGTTCATTGTCTGCCCCTTTCAAAGTAATTCCCTTGCCATAGGGAAGGTTTAAAAGTGTTTGGGTTACAAGGAGTTTCTCTGTAAATAAAGTAAGTGAATATTATGCTGGCAACAGAGTTTGTCATTAAGCAGGTTTGATAGCCTACCAATGGTGAACATTTTTGTTTAGCAAACACTTGCATAGTCCTTACTCTGGGCCAGGTATTTTTTTCAAGTACTTTACATATTTCAACTCATTTAGTCTTTGGAACTGGCTAGTGTTATTATTCACATTATGCAGGCAAGGAAACTGAGGCACAGAAAAGTTGGGGGATGGAATTGAAATCCAGGTAATCTGACTGTGTGATCATGATTCTGTGTGTTTGCTGCTTCTAAGCTTTAGAGGAGGGTCAGTATTGAAGTATAAAAAAATAGTACAATTATTAAAAAGTACTATCAACAATTGTTACAAATGTTCTATGCCAGTGCAAGGTGGTAGTGCTTGGGTGTGGTATGAGAATCCTGTATTTTATGCAGGATTATTCTATAAACAAACAAACAAAAAAGAGTGGACTGTAATGGAATTGAAATCCAGGTAATCTGACTATATGATCATGATTCTGTGTGGACTGTAATGTTGAAACATACTAGTGAACTGTAATGTTGAAAACGTTTTTATTTTTCCCTAGGATTAGCATGTGTTCATTAGATAAATGAATCTTGGAGTGGTTGCCTTTTTCATCCTATATACTGCCCCACATCCTATATATTACAGGGTGAGGCACTAAATCTTACGAAGGTATTCAGACTTTGGTGCCTAACAGAACTGGGTTTTTAAATTTTTTTGTATGCTGTATGGCGGGGTCACATTCCATTATTTTCCATATGAGAATCCCATTACTGTAGCACCATTTGTTGAATTTTTGTTTCTTTGTAGAATTTTGTTTGTTTGTTTCTTTTTTGTGAAGTGCATGGACTGGGAATCAAACCTGGGTCTCACTGGTAGGTGAGAATTCTACCACTGAACTATCCTTGTACCCAGAACTGGGTTTAAACCGTGATTGTCAGTTATTTATAATTCCTGAATTCACTTATATTCTAAGCACATTTCTTCAAATATATAATGGAGCTAATAATACTCAATAAAGTAATTATTAAACAAGATCATTTAATATAATAGATCAAGTATATTTAAAGCATCAGATAAGTGATGTGTACTCTTGTTACTACAAGGACATAAAAAGTCCAAATGGTGGGCTGACATTAGACTTTCCTCTAGTGAAAAGTTCACATTAGTGTGATTGAATTAAAAGGTATTCACTCTTTTTTTGTTTGTTTGTTTGTAGAATAATCCTGTATAAAATACAGGATTCTCATACCACACCCAAGCGCTACCACCTTGCACTGACCTTGCACTGGTGTAGAACATTTGTAACAATTGTTGATAGTACTTTTTAATAATTGTACTATTTTTTTAAAACAGTAGTTACATTTGTTACAATTCATGAAAGATTATTAAAATAGTATTACCAATTCCTGTCCATAGTTTAAAGTAGGTTTATATATTTTCCCCATGTACCTCCCTGTCATTGTCAGCTTCATGTGTCAACTTGACCAAGTGGTCCTGTTTGTCTGGTTGGGCAAGTGCTGGCCTGTCTGTTGCAATGAGGACATTTCATAGAATTAGATCATGATCAGGTCAGCTGCATCCATAGCTGATTCCATTTGTAATCAGCCAAGGGGAGGGTCTTCTGCAATGAATAATGCTCAGTCTAATCACTGGAAGCCTTTTAAGGAGGATTCAGAAGAGACAGGCTTCTCTTCCTGCTTTGGCCGGCGAGCCTCTCCTGTGGAGGTTTGTCGAGACCCTCCATCGGAATCGTTGGCTTCACAGCCTGCCCTGTGGATTTTGGACTCTCCATTCCCGTGGTCATGTGAGATACCATTATAAAATTTATATTTGTGAGTGTTTCCTGTTGATTCTGTTTTTCTAGAGAATCCTAATATACTCCCTATTATTAATAATACCTTGTATTAGTGTCATAATTCATTAAAGAACATTCTTATACTTGAACTCTTAACTTATAGTCCTTCAGGTATAATAGGGTTTACTGTGCTGTACTGTCCTATATTTTATTCTTCAGTTTTTATTTTAGTAACATATCCACCTGAAAGTTTCCCCTCTTAACCACATTCACCAATACAGGTCAGTGCTGTTACCTATACTCACAATAATGTACTACCATAACCACCATCCATTTCTAAACTTTTATCATCAGCCTATCTAGAAAATCTGTACAAATTAAGCATCAACTCTCCATTCCTTAACTTCAGTCTATCTCCTGGTAATCTATATTCTAGGCTCTAACTCCATGAGTTTGCCAGTTATAATTAGTTCTTAATAGTGAAATCATACAATATTTGCCCTTTTGTGTATGGCTTATTTCATTCAACATAATATACCCAGGGTTCATCTAAATTGTCCTACATATATCAAGACTTCATATTTACAGATGAATAATATTCCACTGTATGTATAGACCACATTTTGTTTATCCATTCATTGGTTGATGGGCACTTGGTTCCTTATATCTTTTGGTAACTGTGACTAAAAGCCTAAGTATAAGAACCAGGACTATACAACTCCTGGAAGAAAATGTTGGGAAGTGTCTTCAAGATCCTGTGGTAGGCTATGGTTTCTTAGACTTTACACCCAAAACACAGGTAGTGAAAGAAAAAATAAATAAATGAGACCTCTTCAAAATTAAAAACTTATGTACATCAAAGGGCATTGTCCAGAAAGTGAAAAGACAACCCATTTAATCACAGAAAATATATGGAAACCACATTTCTGATAAGGATTTAATATCCAGAATATACAGATATCCTACAACTTAACAGTAAAAGACATACAACCTAATTTAAAAATGGGGAAAAGACTTGGATGAACATTTCTCCAAAGAGGAAATACGAATAGCTAAAAAGCACTTGAAACAATGCTCAACATCAGTAGCTAATAAGTAAATGCAAATCAAAACCACAGTGAGATTTCATTTCATACCAAGGAGAATTGACACTATTAAAAGAAAAGAAAACTTCAAATGTAGAAGAGAATTGTTGGTAGGAATGTAAAATGGTGCAGTTCCTGTGGAAGACAGTTTGGCAATTCTTCAAGAAGCTAACTACAGAATTACCATATGATTTGGCATTCCCACACCTAGGTATATGCCTAGAAGAACTGGAGGCAAGGACTGGAATGGATATTTGCACATCATTGTTCACCATTCTTTACTATGTGTTGAGATTGTGCTAAGTGGTTAAGTAGAATGACAGATGAGACAAGGTTCCCACCTTCAAGACAACTGAAAAAAACAAAAACAAAAAACAACAACTTCAGAACTCCTCAGTCCTGTAGTGGTAGAAATAAATGTGAAAACAGACTTTTGACTAAGGGCACACTGAGTGAGGAATAAACCAAAATGGCAGAATACCTAACCCAATTTGGAGGTGTGGGTTGTGGTGGAGGTGGAGGGGAGAACTTTGTTAAGCAATTTAGGCCTCAATAACAAAAAAGTAAATTATTCCTGATATTAGAATAGTTAAGATTATGCCAATCGATTATATTTTAAAATTTGTTTTAAAAAGGTAAATTGTATCAAAGTACAGCCTAGACATTTGTTTAGCGAAACATTTTTGGTGTTTGTATATGTATCTGAATTCTTCCCACCCCATTTTTTTGTCCATCTTTTATCTTAGTTTGTGGCTGAGTTACATTGTTTCAGTCCCTGGGGAGAAAGCCTTTCCTCTTAATAAACAGCAGGAAGCTGTCCATTTCCGGTGGTGCTGACTCATGCAGCAACAGGAAGACAAAGGATGCCTGAAAACGGGAGGGGGGTGGGGTAAGACCCCTTCTTTCCAAAAAAAGGGACATATTAAAGCCAGAATTACAAAGCAGTGTATGTAATATATTAGTGAGCCAAGGATTAGATGTTTTTGTCTTTATTTAGTACATTTTCATTTGTGTTTCGTTCTTATTCTACTACCTTACCCATGAGAAAGCGATTCCTATTGCTTAACTACCTTTTAAACTTATGTTTATCTTCTCCAATCAGAAGGTAAAAGCGGGATGTCATGTTTGCATATGTAACATCAGTTTCTATTTGTGGTAGGTGGTATAAATGGGGGAAAAATGGATCATTTCTATACCTAGGCACAATCATGCTTGGCACCAATAATTTTTTGTTTTGTTTTTGCGGTTTTACTGAGATAAAATGGATAGATTTGTACAGATCGAAAGAAAGAGAATTATTGAATGAATAACTGTCTAGCTAAATGCATGAATTGTTAGCATTTGTGAAGTTGATAAGTTAATTGTTCATTCAATGCTGCTTTTTAATCATTGAGTCCTGTAAAACATGGGGAGAACGTTTAAAGAGAAATCCAGGTAGTTGAGAAGACTGGTGGGAAGGAGTGGTATTTGGAAAATAGTGCTGTGTGATGATGTTAATTCTGTGAGGGATCTTGAGTAAGAAGGAGCACATGTCTGAAGTGGCAGATAGGTTTGTCAGTGGCTAAAACTAGCTGCCTCTCCCCAATCCTGACAGAAATACCCCATGTTCATACGTTTCAGGTCCAGAGTTTCTTCTGTGTGTTTTTTTTTCTTTCTGATTTTATAATGTGCTATTATAGAAATTTAGCCACAAAATAATTTATTGTAGAGGGAAGCACAGTTTGATACAGGTGAAATGAGTTTTCTGGTGAAATTCATACAGTCACGGATCTTGCCTGTTTAGGAAGAAGTCAGGAACTTTGCAGTCCGTGTAATAACGGTGCACTGTCTAACTAAAAATTATTAGATCTGATTTTCACATGTAGTTTATGGGATTGTTATGGAAAGTTCACATAGTCCACACTATGTTGTCTCTCTTTTGGCAGAAAAATTTTTACAAAAAGGACTTTTAGGCCATGATTTGTTGAATGCAGATGATAGTGATACTGCTAGTTAAAAATGGATCTTATCTCATTGTTCAGGCTGATGTAGACCATCAGGGCCTCTTGATGATGTACTGGGGGCCATTTAAATTGTAAATTAAGAAAGAAAAACTATTCAAGTTAAAGAGAGTGAATCTAAAAGAAATTGGGCATATCTTTTTGCGAGTGTCCAAAGGTGCCCTTTCTAGGAGTTACACCATAATATAACCATTTACATAGACTAAGAAGTGTGAAAACTTTTTTTGGTACCTCATTTCTTGTAGCATAATGGTTCTTAAATAATCATCAAGCATTAAGCATTAATTGTGCCTTTAAATGTTCTTTTAGGAACTTTAGGCATTATGCAGTGTGGCTTTCATTGGTACCTCAGAATTGCAAGGAAACTTAGCTTGCACACTCATATCTAGTACCTGATATTGGAAATTCCTCTACATCTGTGATAAAGCAATAGATTGAGATGTAAATTTACAACAGTCAATGAAGTTTTTATTTTTAAAGTATACTTTGGGTTATGTATACACATGTGGCTTATATTCTTCATGTGACTCATATTTGCTTCTTTTTATGAAATAACTATAGCTACTTTAAGAAACACAGATGTTAGAAAATAAAAATGCCGTAAACTCAGAACCTGCTTTTTCATTTTGGTCTTTTGCAAATTGCTGTCTTTACATAATATTCCTCCAAGAACTTGATTGCAATGTAGTATACTCTAAAACAAGTGTTACATATTTTCATTACTACCCCACGTTACGTGTCCTTAATTCCATTTGTAGGAACTCTACCTAACATGTACTTGAAATACACAGCAACCAACTCTATGCCACAGAGGTTATCCTAAGAAAACACCAATTTGTGAAATGTTAACATGCTCCAGGAGAAACCTATGACTAGCTGAGAGAAGCTGGCAAGGGAAAGGCCATATATCCGCTGATACTACTTTTTTGGAGAGCTGCCATATTTGGACTCTTATCTTCCAAATATCTGTGTGTTTATCTTCCTCATGATGTTATGTTCATGTTTAGGTGCTTAATTATGAGAGCAGTATGTTTTCTGTGTTTCACCCCTCAAAACAAAGTGGACAGCATTGTAGCATTGTCTGTATTTCCAACAATTCAATAAAAATTGAATGAGTGCCTATTGATATCATGAGTTTTTTCTGGGTTCTGGGGACATAGCAGTAAACAAAATACATAAAATTGCCTATTAACCTGGAGATAATATTCTTTTTCATTTCTTTTGATTTGGTAATCAGTTTATGGCTAGTCCATTGAATGATTATTATTGAACATTGTTTCTTCCATTTAATAGGCACTTCTGTGCATGATAGGAAGAAAGACAGAAGTGAATAGAATTTTTTCCCTGACTTTGTGGATGGGAATAACAATTCAGTATTGTTTATTTGAATTCTAAAATGGAAGTTAGAAAGAAGTAGATTAGAAAAGATAGTTCAGAGCCATATTGTTAAAACCTTGAGTAACAACCTAAGAAAGTTTCATTTAATTCACTTGTGAATGTGAAACTAGTGAAGATTTTGTGAAGTAGTTATAAGTGAAGATTTTAAGCAGTATGATTGCTGCTGGGCTTCTGGAGGTTATTCTGTCATCAAAGCATAGGGTAAATTATAGTCTAAATCTTAAGTAAGGTGTAAATGCAATTTGAATGCAAAGATTTATTATAATCTGTTGAAGGCAATGGATTGATAAATAGACCAGTTAGGTTGATATCATATTTTAGGGGGCAATAATGAGCATCTAAGCCAGTATAGTGAAAATGTCAAGTAGTGAAAATATAACTATATGAAAGGCCTACAATCTACTTATATAAATAAAAGATGCTTAGGATGACAGAACAGGATGGGATGGGTCGTGAATGACCCACGGGTTCTGGTTTGCCAGCGGAAGAGAATAAGTGGGCTTGTAGACAAATGGGATGTTAGAATTTGGGAGAACAATTTAAGCAAAGTAGAAATGAGAGAACCTGTATAGCACAGGTAAGAAGGTGAATAGAATTGAGCTGTTAGAGCAGGCTGGAGGCAATCTTTGTTTTTAAGACAGTCATTGAGGAGGGGAAGCAATCACAAAGGCATTGAGTTAGGGGATAACAGGACCAGGGGACAGGTTTTCTTTTCTTCCTTTTTTTTTCCTTCCTTTCTTTCCACACAGAGAGTAGTTTTTGTAGGAAGAAAGGAAAGAGCCAATCCATAAGGAGAATCTGCTAATGTGAAAGAAATGTTCAGCCTAAGTGAAAACAATGAACAATGGGCTATTGTGGTTCATGAGGTAATTTCAAGAGAAAATAAGTGGAAGGTTCATTTTGCCAAGGAGAGAGGATCTGTGCTTAAAACTCAGAGAAAGGAGTGAAGGGAGAGGAGATTGAGGGAACAGAATTTTGGGTTGGTGAGGAGGACGGCTGTGGTTTCTCAAACAGCCGTGGGCCTCAGTCTTCTTGGCAAAGTTTTTGAAGGCAGCTAGATATTACTAAAAGATGAAAAAAATGAAGAAACGCTAACTAATTTGGGACTGTTTCGGTTTCCTAAAGCTGCCAGAATGCACTATGTGAGAAATAGGTTGGCTTTTTTTCAATGGGGTTTTATTAGGTTACAATTTTACATTTCTAAGCCATGAAAATGTCTAAGTTAAGACATCTGAGGAAAGGCTGCTGGTGTCTGGGGTTCCTCCATCACATGGGAAGGGACATGGCAACATTTGCTAGTCCTTCTCTTCTTGCTTTTGACTTCAAAATGGCTCTCTCTCTCCACGTGTCTCTGGGCATTTCTCTCTTCTCTGAATTTCATCTGTCTTTTATTCAATCAGAAGGAACTCCAGCAAGGGAATTAAGACCCACCTGGAATGGGCTGGGCCACATCTCCATGGAAACATCCTAATCAAAAGGTCCCACTCAACCATAGGTCTGCCCTCACAGGTTGGCTTAAGAGAACATGGCCTTTTATGGGGTACTTGACAGTTTCAAACCAGCACAGGGACCATTAGATGTAACAAATGAATTTGGTGACTGTCCCTATATAATTTTCATGGTCAGTTTCTTCTGGACTGAATAAATAATGTTTAGCAAGAACCCCTATAAGCCAACTCATTTAAAAAAAAAATCAAATGCCAAGATTAGGTTCATGAACATGACATACAGATCAAATCATGATATTGTCCTTGGCTCTTTTCCTGTAGCTGCTTAAGGAAAATGTCTTAAATACACGCAAGTCCTGGTCATTTGGTTCATAGGTATGTTACTTACATGTGTGACTAATGTAAAGTCTAATGTGTTTCAGCAAATGTAAATAATATGCCATTAGGATTATTATGGGATTTGAATCATGGATTCTTTTAGGTGTAGAGTCAAGAGAAAGTTGCAATTCTATTATCTCCCATTTATGAGTAGTTAGATGCCTGCAGTATTACTCTTGTGTATTGTTATTATTGTCTACCTTTCAGCTTTTTATAGTGGTATTGACATATCTAGGTACTATTCCAGGTAAAGATAGTGTTTGAGTTGGTTCTAGCCTTGTGTTTCCATTGCGCTACAGAGTCAGAGTAAGAACTGAGAGATCAGAAGCCTCCCTTCTTCCCTGCTAAAGGCCCAGTAATCACTGCCTGTCGCCTTAAGAATGCAGTTACTGAGGTGTGACAGTTTTGCCTTCTTTTCTTAGTTTTCTTCAACTAATAATTACTGTATGCAGGTATTTTTGCAGAAAAGAGACTGTAATGAGAATTTAAAGATTTTTGTCCTTCTCCACATTGATTTTTAATTCACAACATTAGTGAAGCCCTGAAAAGAAGGAGATATTCTTTGAACTAAAAATGTTAAAAACTTTTAGTATTAAGTTAACAATTATATAAATAGTATGGGTATTAATGAATAAATACTAGTATATAAACCGTGATTATAAATTCTTATAGAAAAATATCAGTATCTTGTACTTAATTTTTTTGAACAATTTTAGTAATTTTGTCAGCCTGAAGTTCACTTTTGTTAATATTATAAATAACTCTGATTTCCCAAAGATAGTGTATATTAAAATCAAAGTCTTAGACAGGGAAGTTTAAATAGAGAGAAGTAATTACATTTTTATTTATGTCTTTTTTTTTTTAGAGTAATCTGTTTACATAATGACAATGACATTCTGATTTATTATTATGAATATGATTATGTTTACTAGTAAAGAATTCTCAAAGAATTCTACCAAATGATAGTGATTTGTTTCTATGTATCTTTGCTTTAAAATTTGAGCATAGATGTCTATAATTGTTCATATATATTCAGTGATTTTCTAATAGCATAAAAATTAAAATTACAGAAACATCTTTCTGCCTGCATTTTCCTGTAATGGATATGAAGAGTAATAGGCATTGCCTTAGAATCACAGCAATTTAAGATTCAAAGAAATGGATAAAATTAATATTAGCTAATGTTTATTTTCTGCTTACTTGGTGTCAGCCACTATACTAGTGCTTTTGTGTTTATTAACTTAAGACATCATTAAGGTAGTTTTTCATATGTATTTTTTTTGTCTGCTAGACACCAGGCTAGAAATTGGTAAAAAAATAACACTGAATTCCTACTTTAAAGGAACTTCTAATATAGAGCAGAAGTGGGGGGGAAAAGAATACATAATAAGAGTTTTCGTGGTCACCTCTGAAAGAATAACAATTAAAATGATATCCCTGCCATGCCCAAGGACCTGGGTTCGATTCCCGGTGCCTGCCCATGTTAAAAAAAAAAAAAATGATATCCATAAACATGGCATCTCTTCTGGACTTAGTTCTGGGCCTTCAATTATCTTTTCTTCACTCCATTGGCCTTCCCTTTCTTCATAATGTACCCTTTGGTTCCCCTCACTCATAATGTCTCTGTCATCTGCTTTTCATTCCCAATGTTATTATTAGTCCAAACCCATTTGTCTCTTGATAAATAATTTTGATACCCTTCTATGACGTCCTATGGTCACACCTGCAACTGTCAGCAGACATGTCTTTTCCTGTCATACTCTCTTCAGTTTACAACCCTTTAGTCTTTCTCCATTCTGTTCTAAGTCAAAGGCATTTAACCTCCCTTTCTACCTTATTGTTCTCTGTTGTGACTTTTCTTTTTGAGACCGAAATCCTACTACTCTTAGAAGGACTTCAATTTACTGTTTTCTCAGGACATGCCCTCTGCTCTGCCCTGCTCCCTGTTTTTGTGCCTTTGTACATTTTGTCTGCCACAGCCACTCCTGGTCTCAACGTCCTTTATTTTTTTTTTTTCAAAGTACACTTATTTCATCCTTCAGAAAATATTTGTTGAGTCAATTCATTATCTAATAAGTGATGGTTAATTTGGAATCTGATTTTAGATGTTACATGGATTTAAACATTAGGCTGCTGTTTCATGTAAAGGCAATATTGAGGCATTTCAGTATTTGAATCGTGGCATTTAGAAGTGACCTCGAATATTATTCCTTTCCTTAAACCTCTTGATGGTTTCCTTTTACTTGCAGGTTGAAATCTAAGCTCCATCCATTACTGCATCCTCATTTGTACCTTCAAAAGGCCCCCATTTGCTTCAGAGCCTTTGTACATTGTCCTTTCTTTCCCTGAAATAGGCTTTCCTCTACTTCACCAGATTTGCTGTCATCTCCTTTAGAAGTCCTTCCCTAAACTGTCTGCCACCCCCAGTCTCATAAAATGTAGGCTCCTTATTCTTCCATTCTTGTGCTTACAGCCCTCAAAGCAGTTGTCATAGCATAATTCTGTACTGTAATTATTTGATTACTTAATTGTATTTCCCATGAGATTGTGAGCACCTGGAGTATAGACACTTTCTCATCCCAAGTATATATCACCATTTCTAGCACATCAGAGGCCCTAAATAACTATTAATATTAATATAAATAGAATTTTATTTGTGTTTTAAATGAGCTATTAACCTCTCCTCGTATCTAATGCGTATTCTGTGGAGTACATGAATTATCCTCTAGTATTTATGTTTTTAGCACGCAGGCAACCAAGGTCCACACAGTTAATGAGGATGTGGAAATCTGCACATACATATTATTTCATTCCTAGGAAATGAATGAAGTCCCAAGGAAGAGGCAGTTTGGTAAGAAGGTGTTTATCTGACTTGACATCATAACATTATGAGTGGTTTGAAAAGGACAGTCAGAGATGGTAATTTGGGAACTATGTGTCCCATGCAACATTACTCTTAAATTGAAAGCAAGAGCTTGGTGGTCAAATTCAATAGATGAGAGAGGACAGCATCATTTCTGATCATATCTTAAGTTCATCGATATAAAAATCATTTTGTTCTTCATGTTGACTTTTTTCCAACCTTGACTTTTCTTTGAGACTTTATTAGGTAATTCTTTCATTTTTTTTAATGACTTTTGACTTTGAAATATCTTCAAACTTGTAGGATGGTTACAAAAATAATATAAACCCCATACAGAGAACTCCAGCAGATCCCCCCAATACACAAATACCCAGATCCACCAATTTTAATATTTCTCAACATTTGCCATGTTTATCATTCTATTTGTCTGTCTTATCAATCCATTTACTGTACACTTAAGTGTAGGGTCTATGCATCATGCTCCTTAAATACTTAATATTGACATGTACATTTCTTAAGAACAAGGATATTCACTTATATACCTTATATACTTATATATAATTTTGCTGGATATAGAACTCATGGTTGGTATTTTTTTGCTTTCACCATTGTAACTATGTCATCTCATTGCCTTCTTGCCTCCATGGTTTTTGATGAGAACTCAGCATTTAATCTTATTGATGCTAACTTTTATGTGATATGTTGCTTCTTTCTTGCAGCTTTCAGAATTCTCTCTTTATCTTTGGCATTCAGCAGTTTGATTATAATATGCTGTGGCATGGGGCTATTTGGATTTATCCTGTTTGATGTTCATTGAGTATCTTGGTTGTGTATATTCATGTCTTCCATTAAATTGGGGAAGTTTCCAGCTATTATACTTTTAATATTCTCTCTGCCCCCTTTACTCTTTCTTTCCTTCTGGGATTCCCACAATGGATATATTGATATGCTTAATGTATCTTACCAGTTCCTCAGGTTTTGTTCACTTTTCTTCATTGTTTCACCTTTTTTGCTCCTTGACCAGATGATTTCAATTGTTTTATCTTCAAGTTCACTGATTCTTATCTCTGCCAGTTCCAATTTGCTGTTGAACCCCTCTAGGGAATTTTTACTTTTTGTTGCTATAATGAGTCTTGTGGTCATCAGCTCTGCTTAGTTCCTTTTTATAATTTCTGTCTTTTTATTCATATTCTGTTTGTGTTCATCTATTGTTTTTCTGATTTCCTTTAGGTCTTTGTCCCTGTTTCCTTTAAATATTGAGCATATTTAGGACCACTTTTTAAATGCCTTTATCTTGTGTATTCCAGGTCTGGTCTTCTTCAAATTGATGGCTTTTAATCCTTTAATCTCATTTGCTTGGGCCATTACTTCCTGTTTCTTTGTGTGTTTTGTAATCTTTGGTGAAACTTGGACACTTTGATATTTTAATGTGTTATTGCTGTAATTTAGACTCTGAGACATCTGTTCCTTAAATTTGTCTCCAGCTAGTGTTATGACAGAGCTTTCCTTGAATGTTAGAAGCTAACAAAAAAAAAGGGAGAAAAGAAAACACTTTCCCCAATCTTTGCAGATTGAATTGTGCAAGTGCTGTCCTCAGGGCTTATTTATACAGTGAATTTAGAGAATAGCTCCAGGCCAAAGCATAGGGGCCTCCCTGGTCCTTTCTATATCTGCCTCTTGTCTTGGGCTTGCACACGTGGCCCTAGAAATTCCCCCATTTAAATACTTGCTAATGGTCCCCTCTTCCTTAGGTAACAGTTTCCTCATGGTCCTGGGCACTGCACTGTGTGTCCTACGACTAGCAATCCCTTGCCCCAGGCAGGATGACTTGTCTACATTCCATAGGAGAGCTTGGTGAACAACATTCTATACACAGGTTAAGTTCTGGGACTTTGATTCCTTCAGGCCACCACCAGACAGATCTGGTCAGATGTACATGCTCCTGGTGTGTGCATGAGGGTTAGTCTGGAACCTGCACCAGGCGTTTGCATTGGGAGTGAGGCTGGCTCCATGCTGAGGAGGGGAAGACTGGGGGAGGGGCCACCCAGGGTGCCAGGGAATCCCACTGCTTTTAAGAGGCCTTTTTCTTAATTTGCGGGTTGGACTGTTACTTCAGTCCTTTAACTGTTTTCTGGAGCTTTGAGAAAGATATTTCTGTCAGTTCTTGCTAGTTACTGAAAGCTTCTGTGGAGGAACAGAACTTATAAATATTGCCTCACTTCACCAGGTAATTTTTAATTTTAAGTGAGAGAGATTGGTCATCTAGTTTTCAATAATTAATTTGTATAATGTATTAGTGATAATCACATAACAAGAACCTTATCTAAATCTAATGACTCCATTGAAAAAAATCTATATACTTACTTTGAATATAAATCAAAAATGTATAGAGATGTATTTAACTATTATTTTTCTTTCTTGTCTTCATTGATGGCTTTACATATTATAACAAAATTTAAGGAACAAAATAAGAATATGGGAACTGATGAAAGAAAATAAAGATATTGGGTGAAAAGTAAGTAAATGGAGGAGGGGGAAGCTTTAAAAATAGGGTGGGATTATCAATTGTTACTATTATATCTAAGACACTTGGCAAGAAAATAAACCTGTTGAGGTATAAAATTATTCTACTTTTTTATTTGCATGTATAAAGGTACTTCATCCATAGGTACTTCATCCATAGAGAGAATGTAAATTCCACATTCCCTGTGGATGCTGACACAAATACATTTTTAAGAATACAATTTTTCTTTCCTGGTAAAGTAAGCAAACTGCATTTGCCTATGTCACTTTACTTGTTTTATTCACCTGGATTACATAATTAGGTCTTTCTCAATATTTTGAACAAATGACCAATGAAATTTGTCAGATGGCTCAATTTTATTCTTTTGAGATCACATTAACTGGGTTATGTTTGGCTTGAGGTAATATTTTATGTATTTTGTTGTTAATTTTGTGTGTTTTTTATTTGGCTTATCATTTGACTTTGGAATTTAGCCACTTGTTACCTTTCATCCAGCTTTTCCCTCAAAATTTTGACAAAAAGAGAGAGCATAAGTGAACAAAATATGCTTTGTTTATATTTTTCCAGGTGGTTCATTTTCAGTTATTCATTATCCAAATCACTATTCATGAAAAAAAAAAAGGGTTCCTTCTTTTCTAGGATTATGTTCTCCAGGGCTGTTTATTTGTGATAATCTTCCAATTCTAGGCCAACTTAGTTAGAAATACACAAGATTAAGTAGCTGAAGTAAACAGAGTTTCAAGTATTACTGCATACTGTTGAAAAGATAATAGACTATAAGAAAACAGAATTCAACAGAATGCTTATGGGAAACAGTAGTAATGTAAAGTTTTGTTCTACCTGTGTATTTTTTTTTTCTTTTAATCATCTAGATCAGAGGTTGGAAAGAGTAATGTGAAGGCTGCCCTCCAATTCAGAAAAAAATTATTTGGTTTGCAAAGAGTTGCGATTTGCATAGTTTCCAACATGGACTCAGAAGCTTCACATAATGTCCAATGTTTCATAGCTGCTTTCTTTAATAAGGGCATATATTATGAGTATCCCATTTTACTACTTCTGTCTGTCTCTCTCCCTGCATTAGTTTGAAAGCTGCTGGAATGCTGTATACCAGAAAAGGAATGGCTTTTCTAAAGGAGAATTTATAAGTTATAAGTTTACAGTTCTAAAGAAGTAAAAGTGTCCAAATTAAGGCACCAACAAGAGGTTACCTTCACTCAAGAAAGGCCAATGGGTCAGGAACACCATTGTCAGCTGGAAAGTCATATGGCTGGCATCTGCTGGTCCTGTGCTCCTGGGCTTCGTTGCTTTCAGCCTCTATTCCTATGGGGATTCCTCGCCTTACTTCTTCGGAGCTGGCTTTCATTGCTTGGCTTCCCTTGGCTCTCTCCAGGCTCTGGCTTGCTTAACATCTCATGGATTAAGTCTGCTGGGCTCCAAGCATCTCCAGACATCCATGTGTCTGTCCTCTGAAGCAACTGTTCTCCAAGCGTCTGTATCTGCTCTGTGTGTTGGCCCTGAGGCTTTTGTTATTCTAGCTCTCTCCAAAATGTTTCCTCTTTTAAAGGATTCCAGTAAACTAATCAAGGCCTACCTGGAATGGGTAGAGTCATATCTGTAATAAAAATGTCACACCCATGGTTGAGTGTGTCACATCTCCGTGGAGATAATCTAATCAAAAGTTTCCAACCTACAGTGTTGGATCAGGTTTAAAAGAAATAGCTGCCTCCACAAGATTGAATCAGGATTAAAACATGGCTTTTCTGGGTACATAATACTTTCAAACCGGCACCCCCCTACACATGTTCATTTACTTTATCCTTCTGGTGTCTATGGGCAATTGTGTGTGTTACCCTTTCTTGGGTGATTAAATGAGATACTTGTGTGATTATTATTTTAATTTGGCAAACCATTGTGAGAAATAGAAGGTCATTCGCCCACCGGTCTGTGCAAGGGACATATAGAATCTTGCTAACATTGAGGCTAAGGTACAAAAGTTAGTGCAATAAACTGAATTTTATGTGTATCTGTACATGGTACATTTTTCTACAAGCTAAATAGTGATTGCTTACTGGTTTCCAAAATACAGCTCATGAAGAAAGTTCGAAAGGACATTTTTTATACTTTCCTTCATGCCCTTCAGAAGTCATTAAAATATTTGTTTTACATTAAAGATTAAAAAAAAAAGACCCAATTACTGGCTTGGAATTAAAACTTTAGAAATTCAAATATAAATGTGACCTACAATAACTTCCCATTTACTAATGAAGTGGTGTGTCATTTAAAAACAAAACAACAACAGAAACAAAAATAACACAGAGAGAGAGAGAGATAAACAGAAATAGTACCTCCCTTGCAGGAAATAATTGCATTGACAGAATCTATAAGAAAAGAAATTAATGCCTTAGTTGATTTATTTGATATAAATGAAGTGCTTACATTATGTGAAGGTGTAATAAATACTCTGTCTATTTCAAAGTCCGTGTTTTAGTGCAAAATTGTTAATTTGTATAAGAATCAGTACATTAAGATAGTCTCCTTTGGGGAGACTTCCTAGTAATTGTTGTCAGACCAGTTATGTAACTCAATATACGTTTCCAATTTGGTATTGTGAAAATAGAGATCAAGAGATGATAATTTGCACAGCATATCTAGATTGCAGCTCTGCTTTGAGTGGTATCTTAATGGACAAAAAATAAAGCTAATGTCAGTTAGATGATAATGCAGTTAAATGTTTTTTCCTTGGCTGAGCAAAGGAATTGACAATTTAATTAATGGATCAATGTCAGTGTAGAGAGATGCTTGTCGTGGTGAACAGGGGACTCTGAACTTGTGTGTGTGTACATGATGGGGCTGGCAAAAACAGAAAAACAACAGCAAAGACAAAAACGGAAGAACCCAAAGCCTAGGAGAATATGAAAAGTAGAAATACAAAGTTTTGACAATGGAAAATAAGAACCTGGAATTTAGAAAGCTCCCTCCTTTTAGTTCAGAAACACTTGCTGTATTTTCTTTTTTTAATGTTTTTGATGCCTATCATATTGCTCTCTTCAGGTATTCAGAAACATTTGTTGATTGATTGCAAGATGTATTTTGCAGCAATTAGGAACAAAGACTGGCACTGATGCCTAGGCCCTATTTAGAAATTCCGTTTTAATTTATATGGGATGTGGTTTAAGCAAGCATTACTTTCTGTTTAAGGCCAGGGTTAAGAGCCATTGAACTAGTTATGCTTATTATAAGTGTAAGATTTTCTAAAGTGAAAGAAAGATTCTGTATTTTCATATACTGTGCAATGTAGCTACTGCCTAGTGATATATATTTTTCCTTAGGTTCTTGATAAGATTGAGAGCCAAAAAAGGGGAAAATATCCCTAAGAATATGTGATTTTCACTCTCCAGCTTAAATGTGTTTTCACAAGTCCCTACACACCACACATACATATGTGGGTGCGTGCATGTCATAAATGTGTTAATTTCATATGAGTCATGGATTATGTAGGTGTAGTCTCAGTTTTGATTCTCTCTGGTTGCTTGCTCTACAGTGTCCCATCCCTCTTCATGCCCCTTAGAGCCCTCATTCCCTAAGAGAGCTTACATGAGCCACAGGGTCAACTATGGCTGTAGAGCTTAATGCAAATTTTCTTCTCAGCAAGGTAGCTGGCCCACTAATTACTGGAAAAAGATGAATAGTTATTGTAGTTAAAATCAACCGGATTTTCATTTTTCTAATTATTCTTAGAAGGCGTTATGTATAGTTGAAGGTTACCAAGTGTTTCAGTTTGCTAAAGCTGCTGGAATGCAATATACCAGAAATGGATTGCTTTTTATAAAGGGGATTTATTAAGTTACAAGTTTACAGTTCTAAGGCCACAAAAATGTACAGACTATGACATCCAGAGAAAGATACCTTGACTCCAAAGAAAGGCCAGTGTCTGTCACATGGGAAAGCACGTGGCTGGCATTTCCTGGGCCTTTGCTTATGCGTGTGTTGCTTCCAGTCTGATTCTGGTGGATTTCTATGTCGGCTCTCCAAGCATCTCCAAATGTCTTTGTCTGAGCTTTCTTCAAAATGTTTTCTAGTGTCAGCTCTCTTAAGGACTCTGATAACTAATTAAGACATGCCTTGAATGGGTGGGATCACATCTCCATCTAATCAGAGGGTCACACTCACAATTGGGTAGGTCACATCTCTATGGAAACAACTTAATTAAAGGTTCAACCCTACAATAGGTCTGCCCCCACCCCCAAGATTGGATTAAGATTAAAAGAACATGGCTTTTCAGGGTACATAACAGTTTCAAACCAGCATACCAAGCACATTGTAGTCCTAGGAAAATAAAACCATGAGAGTTAAGAAACTTGGATCACAGTCTCAGATTTTTAGGGACCACCTAACTCTGTGACTTTGAACAATTTATTTACATGCCTTTGCCTCATTTTCCTTTCTGTAAAATGAGAGGATTGAATGAGGCAATCATGAAGGCTCCTGTCCCCCAAAAGGATTTTTTATTATTAGTTTCAAAAGACATAAGCATCCCCTTGAGGCTAAATACTATTTTCCCAACATAAAAAAAAAATCCAGTAAAAAATTAGATGAAAATGGATTATCTCACCAATTTATGTAATTGTGTATATATTCATATTTTATGGGTATCTTAATTGGAATGTGGCTCATAATTATTAATTAAGACTACACCCATCTAGAAATATTTTTATAATCTTGGGTGAGGGTGGCTGTATGTGTGTACACTTGTTATTGGCTTCAGGTGTTTCTGTAAAATATGGATAGTACTGCCTTTGATCACCTATTTGCAGAAAGATTATTAGTAAAATAGGGAGGGGATTGGTGGATGCCTCCTTTTCTACTAAAGAAGAGAGAAATATAAAAACTGCTATATTAAAATCAGTCTTTATATTATACTGTAGTTGATAATAGTCAATATTTAAGTCACTGAATGATTCTTAAATCTTTGAAAATAATTTTTGTTATTGTATAGTAAGGTTATTAATCTTCCTGAATATTCACATTTTAATCTGATAGAACGATGTAAGTAGTCAGAAGGATTATCTTAATTTTTAGGAGAAAAACATTAATATATTTCTCTTCATTTCTTTTTTTTTTTTATTAACACTACATCCATATAGAGTTTAAGTAGTTTTAAAATGAGGTCTTTAGAAGAACATGTGAGAAAACTCATGATAATTCTGTAATTAATTTGGGAGTTTGCAGAGCCCACAGTTAATTAGGTATTTTGAACTAATATCCAAATCTCTGGCCAATGCTTTGAAATGGTATCATTGATTCTTTTGCAGAAAATGAAAGTCTGATTTTCCCTAAGTTAAAAAAATTTCAGTATTTCAGTAGTTTATGAAGGATGAAGCTTGTTTTTGTTTTGTTTTTTTCCATAAACTGATGTACTTAAAAAAAAACACAAGTGCTAGGTGGTGTCTGCAAATGCTTTGGAAGAAATGCAGTGGTTTGGGATATGCCTTAAAAAATCTGGCAGCTATAAGAATTTTGGAGCAATAATGTTACCATAAGGTAGACAAAATGCCTTGTTATAAATACTAAAAAGTAAAGAAATTCATACTGTAGCTGCAAATGTAAGGATCTGGTTCTGAAGTCCTCAAGGCTAGATATGTAGGTTGTTGTCCCTTTTATGTAATTTTTACTGTATCCCTTCATTATGAGTGAAAACCCACTATACCTATTATCATTCTTGAAGGAGTTACCCTTTGATTTGCTGGAAGAGAGCCTTGACTCTGCCAGATTTACCTCTTCAGTCTTGGAAATGAGATGTAAGTTGCTAGACCTCAGATTCCTTATTTCTAAATTGACTGTTACTAAGGGTACCTAAGATAGTTTTATGATGATGAATTAAAACAGCAGTGCTTATAAAGTGTTTAGCCTAGAGACTAACTACGTAGCAAATGATAAGTAAAACCTGATAATGCTTTTATTGTCTTTCCTGTGTGCCAAAACACGTTTGTTCTTTGCCATTGGTTTGTCCTTTTTCTGCAAAAGTAATGCCTCTAAACTTTTTTTTTTAATTCTTCATCTTTAAAGGTCACATGTATTCCCTCAGACAGTGAAAATATTTAAGTGGTTTACTTTAATGAATCTTGCTTTCTAGCTTATTCCAGGTAGAAGTAACCAGAAAGTAGGTGATGAGTTTAATTAGAAACAGAAATTAACATTTTTTTTGAGGATAATTCACCTGATGATGATAATTCAGAAGTGACTGTGAGATTTATCATAGGGTAGTTTCTGGAATTAATTCATTTATACGAGCACAGGTTGTTCTTTTAGGGCAGAGGAAGATAGTTTGGACTTACATCTTAGAGAAATAGAAAGATTCAATATGTTGCACATACTCATTCTTTAACTAATAATTTGAATTGTCAGGGTCGTGCCTAATGGCTGAAACAGAACTTTGCCCTTAGTGAAGAAAGATCACTAGGAAGCTCTAATATGAAGACTTATTTTGATGAGATAGTTATCATTTTAGAAAGATTTTAGGTACTCTTATATCTACTGAAGTGGTACTAGGAAAGTAAAAGGTTTCCTGGGAAACCAGATAAGCCGTTTTGAGAAACGATTTTATCAGTTCATTTAAATGTTGTGTTATACTTTGTATTCTGTTTTGAACTGAATTGCTCTGTAAGCAGATTAAGTTTTAAATTATTATGTTCCTAATACTACACACACACACACACACACACACACACACACACACACACACACATGTATTTTCTTTGTTATCTCAGTGTTATCTAAGAAAATTTTAAATGAGAGATGGTATGAAATCCCATGATGCCAAGATCTTTTGGGTATGATCTGCCCTACCTTCAGAAGACTGAGCAGCTGAAGATTAGTCATTAAGAGAATCTCGTATCTGTAGAACTGTATTTTTACAGTAATACTTTCTAAACTGGTCATCTAGCTAAAATTGGCTAAGACTGAATACAGCAGTTTCTTCCTTGAAAGGAAGGAGTAATTAGTATTAAAATTGGTCAGGAATTTTCCTATGTTCTGTGCCCTGACAGTCTTAACATTATATTAGTATATACTTTTGGAATTGTGTCTGTGGTTCACATAGAAAATCATCGGAACATGAGGCTGATACAGTGGTAGCATTCACAAAATTTATCAGCCTCAGAGAATGGAGTACGTGATAGAATATGCACATACTTATTTTAATTCACCAATGTAGATTTATGCCTAGATGAAAATCAGCATCTTTTAGGATGGTATAGTTGTTTTTTATACAAGGAATATCAAACGCTGTAGAGAATCTATAAGTTCTGAACATAATGATTTCCATGTAGCACTGTGAATAAATTTGGGATTTAATATGATGTGCTTTATAATTATAGCCAGGTTACTTTTACATCACTTAAATGAGTACAGCAGATACACTTAAATGAGTACATTTTGTTAAACTAATACTCAGATATCTCATGTTAAACTTTATTGGAAGAAACTTCTGACTAGTATAATAAAACGTGCAACTATTAAGGAAATGCTCCCCAGTGTGGGGACTGGTATTTGGGAGTACAGGGAGGATTGTTCCTGGGATTTATTGGTCTCCCAGTTGATCCTGATTATTATAGAATCTAGAACATGGATGCCACAGATTGGGAATAGGAGTAAGAACCTGGATAGTTACATGTTTTTTTTCCCTAGTTGGCTGAGAAAAGAATCTTCTGACTAGATATAGGATATTGCCACTACAAGCCAAGGAAGTGGTGGGTAGAGAGCCAGCAGTAACAGGCTTATTGTGTATGTTTGTTGAATGGATGATTGCTTACCTTTCAGCTAGGAGAGAAAGAAGATAACCACGAAATGGAAAAGAAAAATGCTCAGCAATATGATTCCTATCAGCTGGACTCATGACCTATATTCTGACTAGATTCCAAATCAAATTTATCTCAAGGACACATGAAAGGAAACAGTTGGCATGTGGGGTAGTAGAGTGCAATGATAAAAGAGGAGGAAAACACTTGCAATGTTGTTTTCCTGAGAGAGAAAAGAGAAGGAAGTGTTTGCAGTAATAAAAATATTTAAATATAAACTGAAGGAAACCTCTGGTTCCCGTTCTTGGTAGACGGGGAAACCCAAAGCAGAGATTAAGAGGTATAATCTGCTTTCTAGATGGAGTAAACTGAAGACTCAAAAATAGAAACCAGGTCTTTGACTTTGGGCACATACGAGATGCTCTTTTGAGTACTATAGAGACCTGGGTGAAAATCCTAATTTGGAGTATTATGTTGGATTTCCAGAATCAGTAGAATGCTTATTTGTTTTTTCTCAAAGAGATTTAATTTCCCAAGGTTGGTGGATTCCTAAGAAAAATTGGTTTTCTGAGATGAAAAGGATTCCTTTCAAACTGAAGACTTCATTGCCAACTTCGAAAGTAGGATCCGATCCAAGCTAACCAATTCTCCTTTCTGCGTCTTCATCTAAGGAAAGCTCACCAGACTCTTTAGGGTAGGGGGTGAGTCTGGGAGCAGGAAATGGGTGGTGTCTGGGAAGTGGTTTAGCTCTCTGAAGGGTAAATTAGAAAAGAGAAAAAGTTCAAAGTAATGAAAAATTCTCCAGGGAGAGATTTACAGTTACTTGACAAAATCACACCTTTCCCATCAAAGCAAAGCAATTTAGCTTAAATGGTGTTGACTGTTTCCACATGGGAAGGAAAAGGCCCACTCTTTCAGAGATATGAGGAATATAGGAGTTGTCTTTTGTCCAAGAGGATGAGAATACCTAGAAATAAAAGACCCAAGTTTGGGTGACATAGTGGCCTCCTCTCAGATACCCATTTCTCTTTCTTTTGCTTGCTTGAAGTTCATTAGTTCATCAGAAAAACTGGGCCGACTGTGACCATGAAGATACAGACGGAAAACAAATTCCTTTACTTTAGTGCAGTCCATTTGGATAGCTCCCTGAGTTCACTCTAGGTTGTCCAATTACTTTGTGATGTTTTCTACAGCTATTGTATTCTGCAGTGTTGTGGGATTTTTTGCCATTGTTAAATTTATAAGAATTCAGCATTTATACTCCAGATTTAGTGATAATAATTTAGTGATAAACATCATTTTTTTTCCCTTAGCCATTTTTTATTACTACTTCTGGGATCATACCTCCTTTTAAAAATAATTATTTGTTCATTTACATGTTCATTTGCTCTTACAGCAAATATTGTTTGGATACCTACTGTCTGCCAGGAATTTTATATGCATAATATTTATAAACTTGTTTTGAACACTGTTTCCTTTGTTGTAATGGACTTGAGGAATTTTTTTTGTCACTTTTTATAGACAGTGAAAATACATTCTGAATTTTCTAGGTGGACGATAGAGAAAAATACTAGAATATGTTCCTAAGTACATTCTAAATATAAATAAATCATAATTGAGGACAAATTTTCTCAATAAGTAAAATGTTTATGGTTAAATGTGAATCCTTTTATACATCCATTAATATTGCCTGTTGGGAAGTATATAATACTATGCATGTTTCATGAATGAAGGCATATATTATCTATTTTAGTCAAAATAAATAGCACTTTATAGAACCTGCTGCATGTCACAGTTTTAAGTATTTTAAACATTGATTCCTTTAATTATCATAGCTACCCTATCTGATACTGTTAAGGTATTAAGTCAGTAGTTCCTGGTTTGCACACTGTAAGGAGGTTAAAACAGTCCACAAACAATATATATTTGTGAACTTTATAACAAACTGATAAGTTCCCAGTATCAAATAAAATAGCCGGAAACCTGCTTATTGGGTTCTGGCTTGAGCCTGGAGCACTGAGAAAATGTGCGGCTGGAGGCCTCTGACCCCCACCCTTGGGTGTAAGGGAGCGAATTTCCAACTCACTTATTAAATTTTTCTTTCCTTGGGGCATTAATGTACCTTATCTCTATTAAGCAATACTCCACCATACATTTATTATAAAGAAATAAGAAAGAAGACAAAAACGAAACTAATCAGGAGTAAACAATAATATGGAAGTATCTTTAAAGTTCATTGTAAAGATGTGGAAACTGAATCTTAGAAAGATTAAGCAACCTGTCCAGAAGCACCTGGCATGGCTATGATAGACTCTCTAATCTGGCATATTTAGATTCACATCCCACCTCTACTCTAGTTGGATGATCCTGGCAAATTACTTAATCCTCTAGAACCTCAGTTTCTTCATGTGTAAAAAACAAAACAGTGATGAAATTTACTTCACAGTATGAATGAGAATACTAAACAAAATAATCTACTTCAAAGTATGTAGTTCAGAGTTTCGTTTCAGAGTAAGCACATAATCAGTGCTAATTTTCCTTTTTCCTCACTATCTCTTACACTCCATGATTTATTCTGCTACCCTAGGACACAACTCTGAGATTATGATGCTACTCAAGGGACTAGATGATTCTGCTGGTGAATATTCTCAAAACACACAGCTGCTTCTCAACAGGTCTATTAATCCTTCCATCTTTAAAATTCTAAGATCATAATATCTCACTTTACCTTGATCACACTTCTTAACAGTCATTTAACTGCTCCATTTCTTTTGTGTCTGTGATTTATTTGATATGGTTGAGTACTAACACAAGTGAACAGGCAGTCTTGCTAGCCAAATATTTGTCTTTGGAGACTTCCAACAATTGTGATTGCTCTGCTCTTACAGCACATGTAGTTCCACTTCTAGCAGGTGGACACTTGAAATTTCTAGCTATGTTTACGTGCCATCACATAATTAGCAACCTGTTATAAATTATCCAGCCAGTGATGATTTGTCGGAATGAACAATAGCTGGGATTGTAGATTGCTGACTTTCATATTGTAACCTGAAAGATGGCATCTTTTTTCTGCTTGGAATGAAAACTCTTTTGACATTCAGCGATTTTTTAAAATTAGCTATATTGATTGACTCAAGTCAATAGCAAAGTAATATACTATGCATGTCAGGCTAGTGACAAATCCCTATTAAGAATCTGTATGTATACCTTTGTTAAATTTTGTAATACATGTTTTCAGTAAAAATCTAAATATAGCAAAATTGATGAATAAAAGAGCAGTACCAGGGCCAAATAGCAAAAAAGAAAATAAATTTTACTAGACATTTGTAATTTACGAATTAATTTAACCATCAAATGGCCATTATATAGATAAAAGTGTCAAAATGATTTAAAATGATTCATTATCTTGCTTAAAAGAAGGGAGGGTGGAGAGAAAGGTAAACAGTAAACAATAAAGAGGATTTGAGGATTATTTAATAATTTACTTATGAAAGAGTGACATTAACATAATACCAATAGTGATTATGGTAATGAAACAAAATGGTTAAACATATATGCTAGTATAATTTATTTAAATACACATGGTACTATACAGATGTATGAGATGTAAAAACGAGAGGAAATAAAACTTCAATTATGTAAATTTTTAAAATTTTGGTTTTTCTTCTGAGTATTAACATTTATTTAGACTGCTTTTATTTTGCATAATTCATTTTTTGCTAGAAAAATGTTTTTTATTAATTTCAAAATAAAACTAATTATTATAAATATGTTAAATGTATTACAATTTGGACAGAGAAGGTCATCTTATTTGTTTTTTTATCCCCATTGTTGTCATTCTCATGCAGGATTTTATATTTTGTTAAGTGCTAGGTGAACTATTTAAATTGAGCTGAAAAATGTAAGATACTTTGACTTACAAGCAGTAGGTGCAACATGGAGATTTAATTTTCACATACAAGATCTTTGCCTGTTTTATAACGGTGACGGCAGGGAATATGTTTTCAGTGAATTAGGAAACAAAGCTATTTACTGAATTAGGGAGGAGAAGGAGGGCAGTAGAAGAACTAACTGTCAGGTTGGAAATTAGATGTAAATATGTTTGCCCTTTCCCAGTGTTCTAATTCTTTAGACTGCTGGACATTTTCCCTTTTTTTGGCAGAGGCAGAAATTCTGCTTCATAAGTTTATAGAAGTTAATAAACTAATAAATACTTGAGAGTTATTGGTTGTTAAATATTGCAATGTGATGTAGATTAGCTCATGTTTTTCCAAAAAATTACATAGACTACATTGAGGAAATGAGTGTTCTGATCAAAGATAAAGAGGAGGAAGTCTTGGGAGGTTTGCTGCAAGAGATATTTTAGAGGCTAGGCTGGGCCTCTGAATGTGGATTCACAGTGGGTTAAGGCAGGGTAATGGAGTATAGTGGGAAACAGTTATTAAAAACAAAATTTGGAGCTTGCAAGGGATATATACCTTTCCAGTTCAGTGATTTGGAATCTGTAAAATTTGAAGGTTTCTCCCTCCTCAAAGAAAAAAAAAAAATGAAAGAAACATTTTCTGTACAACCTTATATATTGGTCCTCAGACCCATGCTCGTTAAGTTTCAAGTGCTCTTGGATGGAAGAGCATTCATTTACCCACATATTACTCACTTCACATTAATTATACCCAAGACTATGCATTATGCACAGTGGAGGTTACAAAGATTAATTGGATACTACTTTTGTCTTCAAGAAGGTTATAGTTTAGAGAGAGAAACAAGCTACAGTCATTAAATGTTGGTTGAAAGACCAAATGAAGCAATTTATAGAAAATCATAGTAGCTATGAGAGTGAAACTTGTAAAGGGCAAGACTCAAAATTAACACTTGGCCTAATTAAGAGAATAATCAATTAATACTTATTGATTTTCTCTATTAAATTTATTAAGTGAAGTTGATTTTCAAAATCCATTTAGGCAGTGTTTTCTCACTGATTATTTCTCTATGAATGATTTCAGGAAACACTGTCCAGTTTTGTAATGATATGAGGGTGTACTTTTCCTTTTAAATACAAATTATATTATTAAATCTTTATCTAAAGACACCATGCCAAGAACTGTAAGCATTGGAATATTACATTAGTAAACATTTTGGAGTTTGAAGAAAGGTATAGAACCATCACCCAATCAATGACTGTCTTTCTTTTTAAACATTTAAAATGCATAACTTTTTTTTTTGTTATAGAAATAAAACTGTTTCCCCCCAATTAGGCCATGTTTATAATTTATTTTCTGGATCACAGGTGTGGACTCAGCATACAAACCAAAATGATGAATTTATGAATTACATCTGAGATTCAATTTTCATTATTCACCAAGTGTTTAGTTTGTGCTAGGTTCTCTGAATATTGCTGGATACAGAGATGATTATAGGACCCAGACCTTGACCTCAGAGGTTTAGTGCTTCAGCGGATACGCAAACGAGCACCTTTAGTACAATATGCTAAGTATTGTAACTGGAAGAACAAAATCTTATGGGAGTTGGTAGGAAATGAGTCATATTCAGCCTGTCATTTGGATATGTGTCTTGAAGGATAGAATGGTTTTCTTTTTATCTTACTTGACATGGTATGATATAACTGTAGAATGCCTTTGTTACTGTTTAAAGAAAATTTAGTGATTACAGGATGGAGATGAGAGAGGCAAAGGGCATATACAGAGATAAAAATGACTGCCTATACATTACATTTTTTAGAGCTTGCACTTTGCCAAATCCCCTATAGAGAAAACTGGACTTGGCTTTTTTCTAACGTGGTTCCTGAGAGAAGTATGGTTTTTTTCCTCTCTTCCCTTAATAAATATACACATTTCTGAGACTCATGCGTTGGAAAGCCTGGGATAGTATGTGTATGGGGGAGGACACTTTGAGTGTGCTAGAAGCCCTTGTTTAAATCATATAGTAACATAATCTATCAATTAATACATTAACTTTATCACATTATCTGCAAACATGCAATTTAAAGTCTACAGAGCAAACAGGATTTGTTCAGTAAATATTCATTGAACAAACAAGTGAATGGATTGGGACGCTGAAATTTTCATTGGTATGCATGATGAGGAAATTTAGGAGAAAGCTATATTGCATAGTTAGATAGGTGATGGTACCAGGTGTGAGGGGTAGGGGAGATGAGGGCCAGGTAGGAAGAAAGGTGTATGGAAAACTGGTGAAAGTGACAGACATGTGTCCTTTGATTGCTTGGGGTTCAATTACTGACAGTCACTGCTCTGTCTCTGGGAGTTTTGGAGTCCCCCCCCCTTTTTTTTTTTGATGCTTTAGCTTTCTAAGACCCTGGGATATATGTAAATATGTCCTAGGATATCAGATTAATGTATATGATATTACAACCCTCCCCCCCTTTTTTTCCCTATGCTGGAGATGAAAATCAGCAAATGGTCACCTTTCTACATCTGGTGCTTTATTTATAAAATTGAATATGGCTTGGAATTTGAACAAATTTTGTATAGGACTTTATAACAAATAATTTGAAAGATGGATACTTTAGAAACAATAGTCTAGATAAATTATTAGAGACCACAGATATATTTCTGTAAATTTCCTTTTAGTGTAGTATAAAGAACATGGGCCCTGGGGTCAGGTGGAATTTCAATCCTAAGTTTGAATCCTTGCTCTGCCACTTAGATACTGGGTAACTTTGGGGAAGTGAGTTAACTTATCTGTGTTTCAATTTCCTCATCTGCAAAATGGCGATAACGATAGTGTTTCTCTTATAGGATCAGGACCAGTTTCATGAGCATACTGCCAGTGGAGTTGCACAGAATTTAGCATTCAGAGGAAGGCCCCATCTTGGCATTTAATGCCCTGTGGTTGCCATGTTGAAGTTCTTAATCATTTTATATTTGAATTTCTGTTTTGTAGTGAAGTCTGATTGAACAATAGACTATGTGCAGGGGGCTTGGAGCCTTGGTTGACATGTGGCACTGTGCCACCCTGTCTCCTCTCCCTCTCTCTACTCCCAGAGGAGGCCTAGGCATAGGGGAAGGGGTCGCCAGCCCATCCTGCATGTGTTTCAATGGCCGGGACAAAGGAGGAGCCTGCATACTTGTGAAGGTCTACGCTAATCCTGCAAATATCTAATGATAAGGATGAGAGAGAATCTGTAGAAGAAAGGAAAATGGTTTTGTCCTGTATTTTTAAAAAGGGACCCTGCATTTTCATCTTGTACTGGACCTCACATATAATTTAGCAGACCTGTATAGGGTGTATTGAGAATTGAAGAACTAATAGATGTAAAGCAATTAGAGCAATGCCTGGCACATGGTCAGTACTGTAGAAATATTTGCTGTTATCATGTATCATTTTTACATATCTACCATACTATCTAATTAATTTACAAGTGCTAATATTTTCATCTGTATTGCAATACATTTATGTAACATACCATGCTTTTATGAAAACATGTTGGTGATTCATAAGTATCATTTCCCTGTTGATATTGTCATGACAAATATTAATTTCATTGCTTTCAGATGGCAGTAGATGTTTTAAAATAAGGATAGACTCTAATTGGTCATATATTCATGAGCTCTCGTAAATAGAGTGAAATGATTTCACTTTCATATTTTTCAGTATAATAACTGTAAAAATATTTATAAGATGGAAGTTACCTGATGGTGCAGAATGTAATTATAAACCCACTTCTGTACTACAATTTGATATGAAGCCAGCATGTTGCAAAGGTTTTTCTTTGTTAAATGTGTTCATAGCTCTCTAGGAGCAAGCATAAAACAAACTCAGCAAGAATATTTATGCTTTGTTCTTCTTGTTGTGTCTTCTCTGGTAAATACAATTTTCTTAATCCCTTTACTCTTATTTTTTTCTTTTCCAGAAAATATTTGTGAAACCCTATGCAAATGTTGGTATTTAGGTTTTATTAAATAAAATGAAATTAGACAAGTGGCACAGATCGTAGATGAGCTGTTACCCTTGAATGTGGTTGGTAAAGGATTGCAAATGTCAAGAGACTTCAAGAAAGAAGGGAACTCTTGGCTATAACAGTGTCATTGTCTTTCTTGAACCATTCACGTTCTGAATTTGACTAGCTATACAAAGAGCAGATTGTGGAAAGATGACATTCACCATCTGCTTCTCATGTATATTATCAGTAAGAATACATGCTAAAAAATATAGCAGTATATTCTGCTTTGTGGTGGTTGTTTAGTGAAGCTGTGCCATTTGGGATAATCATATTTAATTGTAAATGACTTTTTAAAATTAACGAAAGCAAAAAAAAAAAACTCTTCAAGAGCAATCTTAATATATTGTTTTGTCGATCATTGCTTATATGAAACTTGTGTTCTCATTTTTGATCGAAACTTGATCAAGGACTAAGGAAAGGGAATTTTAGACCAGTGTATTTGAGAGTTGCTTGAGTTTGGCTAAATGTATTGGCAGATTAAAAAGTGTCATTGCCCTAAACTAGTAACCAGGATCCCCTCACCTTCACCAGTAGACTTAATTTAAGCAAAGATGAAAGGAAAGGTCATCAAACAAATTTGGTCAAACTAAACTTAATTCTTACATATATTATACAATAGAGCATTAGGAGTTTCTGGACAGGATTTGTTTCAGAATTGATTAGGCACAAACCCAGGGAATTGGTGATGAGAGCTTGGAATTTACTCTTGGACCCTACTAGTTTAATTTGCTGATTTAAAAAAAAAATCACCGTTGGTTTCGGAGTGTTGCTGTAAATTTCAAGCATCCCATCCCTCAGAGAGGTGCCCCTTTCAAGTTTCCAATAGATTCGTCTCTGTGTGGGAAGCACGTATCTTCTTAGCAAGAGGCAGGCTCCTGGAGTCAGCAACAGGTAACAGCCACTGTTTCACCTCACTGAGGTGTTAAATGTGGGCTAGAAGGCAGAGTGCAACTAACATAAGAGCAGTGGTCTCTCAGGAGAAAGATGGTTAAGAAGAGCATCCTAAGAAAGAAAAATAGTTGAGACTCTGACCCAGACTGGAAATGTGTAAAGAATAAGTTCATAATAATAATTTGCTTTGTACTTTCAGAAATCAGTAAAGCAAGGCTATAAGTTAACCCACTTGGGGCCAATTCATGGTCTGCAGAGGGTCTGGGAATTCTTTAAAATTCCATGGGGCAGTTTATCTGTGTATGTATAGAATGCACACAGTTTAGAAATCATTACCAATGTGTAGAAGAATTTTTCACTAGACTCTTTGTTGTTGTATAATGTTGTATATTAGTTTTCATTGTTGAATTGATGCCATCTAAGGAAAAGAAATCACCTATAGGTCAGCAAAAATCACCTGTAAGTACTATTTCTTTAGTACTCTTCTACTTTAATCACAACCTAGCCAAAGTCCATATTTAGACATATTGCAGATAAACCAAGAAATAATCCATGTTTACCTTAGCTCTTTTGATACTAAGATGGGGTTTTAGTTTACAAGCTGCCGGAATGCAATATGCCAGAACTGGGACAGCTTTTAAAAAAGAGAGATTTAATAAGTTACAATTTACAGTTCTAAGGCCATGAAAATGTCCAACTATTTTGGCTAAAGACATGGACCTTGGAATCAGACCTTTGATTTTGGATCTAGACTCTGCTGCATGTTACTAATTGTCATTGAATTAGAAGGCAGCTCTTCAAACCAGTTTCCTCATGTGGAAGTAGGGGATAATAGTAGTTATTCCTCAAAACTGGCTTTGTCTTAAAAGCAGAATTTCAGTAATGGGAAGTTGGGACGGTAAGTGGGACCTTCGCAAAACAAGCACTTCTCTCTCGGGAAAATCAGGTTCAGAGTTTCTGAAGGGATACCTATTTAATCCTTGGGTCACCAAGGGGATAGTTTCTGGCTATAACTGTCCTATGACTCTTCTTACTTCCACAGGTATTACCCTTATTATTTATATGAACGCTTGCATATAGGAGATCAAGATCCTATTTAATTTTTGCTTTTGGGAATGGCAAAACTTTCTTCTAACTGGCTTAAATCAACATACACTTCTTCACTGAACCTCTCAGAAAAGGAAAGAAAGAGAAGGAGTTTTATTGTAGTGACAATTTGTTATTGTATACCTTTATTCTTCTGGTACTTATACATTGCTTTTAATCTCTCAATTTTTATTTGCTGTTATTCAGGTATAGTGTTAAATAATCTTGATGGTGAGCAATCATAGGACATTTCAAATGGTTTTTGATTGTGGAAGGTGAAATGTTTTACTGTATTCTACAGGAATAGTAATTTTTGGGTCAAACTTAATTTTTGTGCTGAATAACTTGTGTAATGTTTCCATTTACTTTTAGCAACTATATATACTGTGTGTCAGTCATATTTTCACATGGAAGAAAACAGGTTAACTTGGGGTTAAATTTTGTGGTTAGCAATATGTAAGTGAAAAAGTTTTAGGACCTTTGTCATCGGGAACATATCTAAAAGTAATTGATTTATCTTTGGGAGGACATAGAGAAAATGGGAAACAAAATGTGTATTTAAGTAATGAGACTTTAAAAGACTTTATCCAGCACTTCTGTCATTTTCTTTTCATCCCATTCCACATTTGTCTCCATATGGACATAATTTTATGACACTTTGAGAGCTAAGAAAATCATTCCCAGTTCTTTCATAAATTAATATTAATGCATAATAAAGAAGATAAAAGGTAGTCCTGTGAAAAATTTCTTTGTGTTAAGAGCAAGTACAGTTCCTCTAATAGAATTGAAAACATTCTTGTCTTATAAGACCTAGTTAAGTATACTTTATTTGAAAGAAAAAAAAGAAAAACCTGGCTTTAAAAATTGTTTAAATTATCATTTCAATTATTTTTTTTAGGAAAAGAGCCACTTGATCATCCCAGCTGAGACATTGTACTTGAGTTTAAAAGTCTTTATTTTTCCTTAATATAAAGGTTAGCAGTATATTGTGTTGATGCAGAGATGTACACTTGCTTATTAATCCTCTTAAAATTTCACAGTTGGAAATAAAAGGCCTTATTTAGGAGAAAGATTGAGGCTCCTGATTAGAATGGAAAAGCTTATTAAAATCACTTTAGAATAGCTAGTATGCTAATTTGATATTTAGGTGGCAAAAGACAAAGTTTTGAATTTCTGAGATTCACATAATTGGGATGAGATTCAAAACCATATGGGAAAATACATATTTTGTTACCTGAAAGTTAAGCAGAATGTCATCATAGTGAGTTGTGGATTAGAAGGCAACAAACTTGGCTTTGTATATATCTCTTTCTCTAATAAGGACAGAAAGTCACATGTCCACCATTTTGGTTGTACCATGATTCATACTCTATTTAACTTATTCATCACAGCAGCACGAGATATTGTTATGTTCTTTTTTACAAAGGCCTGGAAGACAAGTAACATGTACAACCTGACACAGTGAGGTCTAGAGCTTGGATTGGAATCCGGGTTTGCCTGACTCTGCAGTGAATGAATAAGCTTTTTCACTACCACAAACTAACTGTGTGATCTTGGCCACGGTACTCAACTTCTTTATGGGACAGTTTCTTAATTTATAAAAAGAAAGTTTAGACTAATTTATATCGGCAGTCTCATTGGTTATCAAATTCTGAGAACTGATTTTTTTCTCCTTGTTTTAAAAAGTGAGACCATAAAGTAATATGAAGGGTGTAAATTAAATAATATAGTCAACAAACTATTACTTTGATACCTTGTACAGCATTTCAGAATCACAGTCTATATTCATCCAAAATTAATCTCTAAATTCAGTTGTACTTTATTTAGCATTGTGATAGAATTAGAGAAACAATTATTGCTAAATAATATATGAAAAATAACTAGAAAATTAGTTTGTTTTTCGTTGGAAATGTATCTAGAGGAAATACTCTTCAAAATTTAATATAATGTAAATATACTAAACTAACGTAATAGTTTTATAGAACTAAACAAAGAGAAGGCTGTTCTCTTCTGCCCTACATTACGCACAAAGCAAATACATGTAAATATATTAAAAGTACATGTGTATGAGATGAAATTGAAAGCTAATGTCTGCTGCAAGTTTTCTATCATGTCCTTAAAACTCCATTATGAATATACCTAGAAATTAGAATATTAATATATTGCACTCTTAGAAAATGATAGCTCCTTAACTCTTGTGCTTACTCTTTTTTCTGTGTTGAACTTTGGTATTTCAGTGAGGAGTGAATATACTAAAAATAGAAACACTGCCTTTCCTCTTGCAGTGAATGAGAAATTCTAGCAATCTTGTTGCAAAGGAATTTGTCATACTTTGAGTGGTTTAATGCAAGGATAAACGAGAGCAGTGGCATTGTTTATGAAAATATTTTATGATATATGATAAAATAAAGTGTAAAGCTAAATTAATTTGTGTTATTTTTGCTAACAGTATATTAAAATTGTGTCACAGTGGGATAAAATATCAGTAAAAAAGGATATTGAAATTATTCTAATTTTGTAGTAATGCTTACATTCCTTTTAAATATATTAAAACAAAAAAAAGAGCAATAATGTGTTTCTTAATCCACGGAGTTTAGGGACCTGGTGCCATGTGTTTTAAGTGATGAAGAAATTATATTCTGAAAACTAAACACTTTTTTTCCCTGTTAGGTGTTGCTTAAGAATCTTGTGCCATATGTCTTCAGGATATTTCAATTCATTTTTGCATTAGAATGAATAGCTACTTACAAGAAGGACAAACAGAAGAAAATGAGCAAGATTTCACTAATTAGAAGTATGTTTTATCAGTGTGTAGCCTTTGGACATCCACTGGGGAAAAAAAGGACAGCTGAGTAATTTGAAATGCAAAACAGTAATCGAGTACATATCTTTTATTAATAAATCAGCACCATTGGTTGAGTTAATCTTTTACATCAAGCAGTGGTAAAGTCAGAACCCCTTCCCCAGAATTTTTGAACATGTATAGAATTTGATATAATGTCTACTATTTAGTAAATATACATTTAATTATTTGAGAGATGAGAACTTATCTTACATTTTGTGATATTGCAGATTTCATCTGAACAACAATTCAATAATTGCTAATTATTCAGCACCAACTATATTTTGCCTGCCTTAAAGGCAACATCCCCAAACCTTTAAAGAAGGTTTAAAGGAAGAAATTCTAAGCTAGAACTACAATGTAGGCTTATGTCTGCCTGACACTAGAGCTCAAGTTGTTTTCACTTTGTGCTGCCTCCAGCTTTCTGCTTCTGCATTCTGAATTGTAAAGAATCATAGGATGTTAGATACAGTAGTCTTATTGGTCTTCTAATCAAAATAATTACTTTTACATTTTCACAGGGGATTGTGAGCAGCAAAAGAGGTTTGTGGACTTGACACCAACTCACAGATAGTGGCAAGACTAGAATTTGTCTTCTCATTCCTAGTATAAGTTCTTTCCATGCTCCTTTCCAATATTATTCAGGAGTGATTAATCATATATTCTCTTGTGACATACACATTCGTGTGTGCATGTATTTTCACTCTCATTTCATGGTTTATTGTCCTTCATTGGGAAGTGCCCAGCAAGTGGTGTATATATATATATATATATATATATGTATATATATATATGTATATATATATGTATATATATATGTATATATATATATATATATATATAGTAGCACTCTATAAATATTGATTAGTTTTCTGCTACTCTTTTGTTGCTTTGAAGATTTTTATGTAAGCTCCTGTATAATCTTTTCTAGTATAACATGTTAATTGATGCTGGTTAGGAATATTTGTCAAGGAGTTCAAATTGAAATTTTAATTTCAAGTTTCCATTTCCTTACTTAAATAGGTAAAGTAAAACTCTCCAAAAATAGAAGCATACATGTATTTACCCTGAGAGGAGTGGAGAGAGTATTTTTAGGGCCTCAAATAATTTTAGATTTTTTACTCTTATCTATACCAGTTTGAGTTGTAACATCTATGCATGTAGAAAACTTAAATCTTGATTAGATTGTCAATCAGGAAATTCATAATTCTTATAAATATTCCTTTTTCGTGTTTTAGCTTCTGCTGTGTTTTCCCTTCTGGGTAAAGAAGGGTTCTGTGAATAAATAAATTTAGAATTTATTATTAAATAAATTTCTTCACCTCAAGACTGTTCAGATTTTAATATGCTAATATACATGTTGAAATTCCAAGAGGGGCCTATAGCAAACAGTATGTCAAACCTAATGGGCCATAGATTGTGTTTGTGTGTGTGTGTGTATGTGTACATGTGCTTCAAGTATACTTTAGGAATTACTATAACAGAAAATAGCTGGAATGAATGTAGGTTTTTGAGAAAATATTTTAGAATTTAAGGAATACAAATCTTGTAGAGATATACTGGGTTAATGGAGGAATAAAAAATGAAAACTCTTGAAATATTTTGGAGGAGAGCTGACAATGCCCTGGTCTAGAGTGGTAGCTCAGACTTAGGAGAAATATGTTCAAGACCATTTACAAACAAACAAAACTTTGCAGGTTGTGGTAGCAAATTGCATTAAAAAAAAGTGATGGTAAAAGTGGTATGTAGTGAGTAAATGCAATTATTTGTCATTACTAGATTGTTAGGGAAAAAGCGGAAACAAGGCCCAGCCGTTCTGTTTGAGGAAATGACAAATGTGAGGCGCCACAAGTAAGACTGAGGTAGCAGTGAAGAGGAGTGGCGCAAAACGGGCGCAGATGGTGAGTTAACCATGAGCTATCCAAGTGCAGTTAAACAGTGGGACTAGGGAAATGTGGAAGGTCAGGCTTGGAAATTCTCCTGTATAATCAGTTGCCCTTCTTTTTTGTGTAATCAAATTGTATCTCTTTATCTTTTCAAATGCCTAGTTGGTATACTATTTACAAAATTCCATTGAAACAAGTATGGAGAAACTATTCACCACCCTCATTAAATCTCAGTAGATATCTTTGAAATGTAAGAGTAGTTATTTTATGATAGCCTGATTTCATAGGCAGAGCCCATTTTTCTTTTGGATTTTGATGTGCATATAATTATGACAGCTTGGGAATGATTTTAAATGGTCTGTTTTAAAACCATTTCTCACAGAGCCATGTACTTGGCATCTCTAAACATTTCGCACACAGGTACGGTGGTATGGTACAGAGAGGTCTCACTGTATGCCAGTTTGGCTTAGGTATAAATTCCATGCTAACCGAGTGCATATTTAACTAAACTGGATTTTGAATTTCTTGTCATGTATAGTACAATTCAAGCAACAGCCACTATCATATGCTGAACATTTCTAAAATATGGAAAGTGTATGTTACATCAAATAACCAGATTTATTCAATCTGTTTTGCTTTCATGCACAGCATGAGGTATGTCCGGGTGTATATGTGCTGTTGGCTTCTCTCTCATATCTCTGTGGATAGCACACTCTAATTGTGCTCTTAGTCAGTCCCATTAGCACTATGATGAGGAAATTGTTTTTACTTCCTCTTATTCTGTGATCTTTAAAATCAGCACATTATGTGCTTTTGCTAGATGATTCCATGCACTGACTTCTTTGTATGCTGTATCTGAGTTAATTTGCAGATTGAAGAGGATAGTCTTAAAAGTTACAAAATTGATTAAGTAACTACAAAGAGGAGATCCCGTAGAAGATTTTAGACTCAAACTTACTTTTGTGTGGTAGAGAGTAGGCATTGTCTAGTAGAGAAGAAAACTATACATACTATTGGAGGCTGGTCCTGATATGACATTTCTACAAAAAGCATTTTAGAAAACAATCTTGTATACAGAAAACATATTTAAAAATAACACTGTGGAACTAAAAATCAGATGGTTTGAAGGCCGGGTGACTGATGTTTTCCTTGCATGTTTCAAATGTTACTAATATTTGGAAAATGTTGCAATTTCATCTTTGGCACAGGGAAGTCAATGTGCTACTTAGTAAGAGACTATGAGCCAGTCATCATGGGATTAGGGGTATTTTTTGGTCCTATGAAAAAAGATAACAGTATCTTATCATGTAACTCAAAACTATTCTCCTTTTGATCTCACTTTTATTCTTTCAAGAATTCATGGTTTGAAAGAAAAGTATCCTAGCAATTTCTTCATTCAAGAATCAGTGGATAAGTAAAGTGAGGGTCAGAAAGATTAAATATACACCCAAGACTAGTAGGAGGGAACTGGGATTTGAATACCTGACTCTTGTTCAAGGATTATTACTCACCTACTTATTTACATAGCCCCATTCTGTAATTTAGGGTGCTATTTCTCAGCCTAGAGGTTATTGCATAGGTGATTGAGAATGGGCAGTGATTTCTGTATCCTTAGGTGTGTGAATAAGAGCATGTGTTGATTTCATGAGGGTGTGTGTGTGTGTGTGTGTGTGTGTGTGTGTGTGTGTGTTGTATGGGAGTCAGGGGGTTGCCTGGAACAGATTGGCAGGGGTGGGAGTTGGGTAGTTTAAGGAAAATGGACAGAAGGAGAAAACAGAAGTAGAGTCTTCTATTTGTAGGTCATGAAGGGTGAGATATAGAGGGAAAATGGTTTTGTCCTAAATGTTTTTCTCAGGATTTGAACCACTCTTGCATCGGAGCCACTACCATCCTTACCATCAACCTTTCCGTTCACATTTCCCCAGTAATGTTCCACTACATGAGTTGCTGTCATATTAGAGGCATTAGAGTACAGATTTGGTGGAAGCACAAATCCTTGGTCAAAGGACTATAGATTTCTTAATTTGGTTCTGATAATGACACAGATAGGATAGCCTGGAAGTCATGTGTTCATGATATGAGAGATGGTGGAGAATCCAGTTTTATTAATCTTTACTAATCTTACATTTTTCTCACTGAACAGTCTCAAGAACATGGGCTAATTAACCTGTATTTTGAGATTCTCTGGTATTTGTATCCTCAGAATCTGATCCTTTCTATTTCTCTTCAGAATACGTGTATCAACCAGTAGTATATCACTTTGCAATTGTAGATAAATGCTTTTTCTTAAAAAAATCATTTTCCAGGCTATCTCATATAAGTATATTCTGTATCTTAATTAGATTTAAAATAACTATTTAAGTTTTTAATTGCTAGTCTATCCCCATTCAGTGGCTAATATAATGCTTAGTGTAGTCAGTAGTAAAAAATAGTTAATGAATTAATGACTATCTATAATCATTCACATAATCTAGGGATTTTCACTGTGCTTCTATGTTTAAGAATTCTACTTTTAAACATTTTCATTTCTACATATCTAGTTACGAGTATATTAAAGGTTTGGAGAAGGAAGTTTTTTGAGAGCAGAGTAAGGAGTGAAACAGAGAGTCTATATATTTGAAATGATGTTGTTCATTTAACTCCAGAATATAAAAAATTATGTGGGAACAACCAATTCAGTAGGCTGATCTCTCAGACTTGGGGTTCGACCCTATGAAACTTATTCCTGCAAATAAGTTTCATAAATAATTATTCCTGAGAGTCACTCCCAGAGAACCTATTTTGTTGCTCAGATGTGGCCTCTTTCTAAGCCAACTTGGCGGGTAAACTCACTGCCCTCCCCCTACATGGGATATGACTCCCTGGGGTGTAAATCTCCCTGGTTTATGGGACCGGACTTCTAGGATAAGCCAGGACCTGGCATGGGTTTGAGAAAGCCTTCCTGACTGTTCTAGTTTGCTAGCTGCCGGAATGCAATATACCAGAAACGGAACAGCTTTTAAAAGGGAGAATTTAATGAGTTGCTAGTTTATAGTTCTAAGGCCGAGAAAATGTCCCAATTAAAACACGTCTATAGAAATGTCCAATCAAAGGTATCCAGGGAAAGATACCTTGGTTCAAGAAGGCCGATGAAGTTCAGGGTTTCTCTCTCAAGTGAGAAGGCACATGGTGAACACAGTCAGGGCTTCTCTCTCAGCTGGACACATGGCAAACACGGCGTCATCTGCTAGC